>CH002323.1:162432-175435 GCA_000149265.1 Ciona savignyi
TCGCGTCAACAACCACAGCGGTGTGCGCTGCATCGAGAATTTCTATTGTCCGACTTGTATTGACAACTAAGGTAAACTATTGTTGGGACAAATAACTAGAACGTCACTGGATTGTTATGCATTGCACATAAAAAGCAGCATTCAATTTAACGACGCAATGTGCCACTGTTTGCTATGTTATGTGTTCCGAAGTTGCCGCAAGTTAATGTCCAGCGGTCATTGTTGTCTGTTTGTTCACCAAGTACGCTCCCTTTTCCCCGCTTCATGAGAAAACTGCTTTATCATGCAGATAACAATAGCCAGCCACCATTTAACCAAAGTAAAATGCCAAAATGCGAATTATGCTTTGTTCTGATATAGAACAGGGTTATTTGTAAAGGACGATTTCCTTATTACTGAACCATTCATTCATTAAAGGGGTAGGAATCCATTGAACTCTCGAGCCATATTTACTAGTGATGTCCTTAGTGATTTCTGCTTTGTGTTTGAAAATGTTATCCCCCTCGGCTGAAAATATATTTATCTTAATACCGGAAATAATTCAAATAACACGAACCATAGCCGGGTTACCCGAGCTATTGTAGTATATTACTAACTGCAGTTTGTATAGTTTTGTTCAACCCAATAAACCACCCGGTTAGACAATAACCTCAAAACAATTAAGCCAAACTGACCGACATATATTATATGTCGGAACGTCTTTAACCTAATCGAGTCGACGGCATGCAATACTTATGGATAGTTATATATATCATATGGACAAATATTGCATAAACCTAGTGGACTACTATTACTGCTGCTTAATAATTTATAAAATAATAATTTGGAAATACATTTAAAAAAAATGTTCTTAAGATTTTTTCCTCGCCGTTTAATAATGGAGGCTTGTATAAGACGTTTTTCGTTTTTGCATTAGATTAGAACTACAAAGTCAATTGTGTAAGTTGGTGTAATGTGTTCATGAATATTAATGATGATATTTTTATACGAACACAATAACGTTCAAGAACACTGTTGGTCCGGTCCACCGCCCAATAATGGACTAAAGATCAATCGGCTTATCTCTATACACTCGATATAGAATATGTAAATATACAACTGTATAGGTTTATCACGGTTTTTGCGATCGTGCCAATAATAGAAACACCAGCTTTACGTAAGCTTTATTTCAGCGAACTTAAAACGCTGCCCAAATAAACCTTTTTCTGACGCTGACCAGTCATCATGGCTCGCTGCTGGTCATGTTCTTGGAACTGGTTAGAAAAATAGAATGCGCTGTCATGCCATGAATGCCACACGCGGTAAAGATTCCGCTAAAACATGGGGACTAACATTTAGCAATAACCACATTGCATTTAGACTTTCGATCACTTTACTTTTCTATTTGTGAATGAATTTATTAAAAAAAAATGTTCACTTGTTCACAGGATCACAATATTACCAAAATAACTGGCCATATCACTTGGTGTAATAGCGGTATATAACCGATCTGTCTAAGCTGGATATTCGATATGCTACAACTTAATCTTCAAAAGACAACGAACTGTATAATATGACGGGATAACACATCTAAAAATGCTTTTATTCCTCCCATGATTTTTACTTTTCCCAACATAATATTAAACTCGTTGGACGGTAAATTAGCAGGAAAATGAGAGTTATAGTGTTATTTTAATAACTCCAACAATAATTTCCGGATTTCGAAATTCTGCTAGTCATTTGTTTTACATTGGTGTGCTATAAAAATATCCATAATCAGGATGTTCCCCGCCCTTGAAATATTTGCCAATTAAACTAATTTCGGAGAACCCGTTTAGAAGCGTTTCGTGACCGGCCCAGTACGTCACGAATCCTATATTAAAGTGCATTAAATAATTCTCATTCCTTTCGACCTGTGGTTGTCGTATATATATGACAGTGTGGGCTGGCCATAGTAAACAGTTAGTTCGCCACAGTACATAAACATGCAAATTATAACAAGTTGAGAGGGTGTGGAACTTATAAAAAGTCTTAAACAAGACTCTTGAAGTGTTATGGTGAGCTACAAAAGTACAAATATTTATGTCAGTTTCCTGTCGATCAATATCCTTAGATTTATTTCCAGGCAAATAACCACTTCTACAGGATAGATCAATATTTTTATTTCCTTCGTTTATTTACACGCGCTGTGCCTCGCATTTTATTGCGATGGCATAGTACAATCAAATTATCACTAAGCTCAAAAATGCTTTACTTGGACTAGATTGTTCACGCAATCGTAGCTTGCGCGACCCGCAGGCACACTTTAGGGTGTAGTTTTCATACTGCCAAAAAAAACAGTTACAGTTGGACAGTCGTTAATTAAGCATGAAACCAGAAGTTGCATAATAAGCGTGCACGGCACTATATAGGGCTAATCGTAAGTCAATATTACTTTTTATGTTACCTATACTAAATGATATAGCCATAGACAATCGTTTGATAAATCGTGGAGTCGTCACTACAATATATGCAGGACCGAATGAGACAACTAAAGATACATCGGACTAACACAATGTACATTAAAGTGAATTACGAATACACATGTTATTGAAAAAGCGGCAGGAGTTGCATGTATGCGGTGTTACGCTTTGAAGCGTAGGTTACTTTCTATAGCCAGTATGACAAGAGGGGCCACCACAATGTAATAAGTTGGCGTAGGTGTAATATTCTAATCACTCAGTATACATTTCTGTTCGGAAATTGGTTACGCTCTTGCGTTGTCGCTTGAGTGATATTCTCCGCCTCTGCGCATGAACCTGTTGTAAAATGAACTTCCTGGTTTGGTCACGTCACTGGCAATATCAATTTGTTAAGTTATCCCTGATTTGACGCTTGTACCACCGGAAATTCCGAGTTCGGTCACCATTGGCTATGTACATTTGTTAAAGGATTATTTCGCCAAAACGTCATGATTTCCAACTTAACAAAGCATGTGTTGACATATTTTTAAAGTTACGTATGCTGTAACAACATTACCTGGTTTTATTATGATCTATAGCTTTGAGTCAATTTTTTTAGATATGCCTCTATGTCATATAAAGGTTTGGAAAGAGGTGGTCTCGCACGCATTGCGTATGACGCATCATTGCACCGTATAAACCAGTGATGTCAATCTCTTTTTTGCAGCCTCACGATTACAAAGTGCCAGGCGGCATAGTTTTACGTAGTAATACAAACGTTTATCTGCTAAAGAAAATTGGTCTGTAATAAATTACGTCAAATTTATATTTAAACGATACCTTACTGGTTGATACTAATTTAGAGTACGCATTTAGCATTTTTGTTGACTTAAACGAGCAAGGAAAATAACATATCGAATTTAAATAAAATTTTAAAGTAAAATTACAAGATAAAGTGCCCATAAACATTACCAGAGAATTACTGCCAGTTACGTTTGTTTTATTGGGATATCCGTGTCGGAGAGAGAGGAAAGGATAATGGTGTGCAGTCAGCACATAGATTTAAAGCAGTAGCATCTGTGTAACTGTGAAAAATGATATCATAATGCAGATGCATATATATATTTAGTTGTTTTTCGTTATTTTTGTTGAGCCTTATTTATCCCTGTTAAAGATAGTTGCAGCGATTTGTTTATTAAGAAACGAAGTGCTTTGAATTAAACTTTCGTTGTTGGTACCGTTTTATACAAATCTGAATTGAGTAATTAATTTGATTTAATGTAATTGGTTAGAAACCAACCGACCGTTTTTAATTTATTTCACCAACGTCAAAGCGAGGGTTGAACAACTTTTTATGACGTATAAATAGGCAGTTGCGCTACAAAGGCGTGTCATGGATTTCGGCCTTGGGCAACTAACTTGCTGACTGTCTATGGTGGTGTTGATGATATTACAGGGTTGTTTACTGTTTTTATTGTGCAACAGGGTCGTGAAAACATTCTGTGTAATTCTTACGTGCAAATTATTGTAAGTAGTCCGGTAAAAAGTATTTGCTTCCGGTGACATAGCCTCGTCAGTCTAGGGGAAGGCTATAGTGTTCAGGTGTTTTAGTTTTTTACATAGTTAGCGATTCTCTTGTCAGATTACGTTTTACATGTAAATTCGAGATACACCTTAGATGTTACAAAATAAGTTACAGAAATAACGCAAAATTACTGATGGAATGTAGCCATTATATAACGATAATGATGGAATTGGCTAACACTACTCATGCATGTTAAAATATTATTACAAGGCAAATAAATAGTCACTTTGCAGCTTGAGTGTTCAATTCCGCGTTTATTACTTCTAATCGTTAAAGACTGAGTGTTAGGCAGAATGCGTAAAATCATTCCATTTTTTATGCAAACCAATTTTATTTTTTTCCAATGTTCAGCGCATCTCGCAACATAGTAGTAAGTGCATTGTTACAGTGTTTACTTTCCATGTAGGAAGAGGCGGTAATACGAGTTATCTCTTTGGTTGCTTTTAAACAGGATATATAGTGCCAGCATAATAATATTAACAAAAATGGTTAAATGAAAGAATGGTGTGTGTGTGATAGGATGGATTAAACAACCTGCTCTAATATAAGAGTACTCTACGGCGAGTTTGTGTTTTTGTCTAATCCATTTTAATATATCGACAGCTTTTTACGCATTAGTTGCACATAAGTATATAGCGATGAATGGCCATTTGGCTTTCATCGTATTTGCGATTTTGACGTCACAGACATTTGGTCATGTGAGACTGACCTTCCCACCTGCAAGAAGTTATCGGTTGGATTTTCTGGATAATGGCCGAACAAGGGGACCATGCGGATTCAATTCTTACCCTGGTAAGTCTTTTTATTTTGACAAATTCAAATTATTTATTCAGTGTTTTTTGGAACAACCTTATTACAAAAACAGTTATTTTGAGTTATTTCCCTTCATTAAAATACAGCTGTTAAACGAACTAGCCATTTAGCGCCGTAATTATCCTCTTACCGCGACCACAAATGTCCCGCAGGTTTGTTTCGGGTCAAACTATTACGTTGCAACTGCGCTCGACATGTGCCACAGTTAAAGTCGGGTTGATTACTGGGAATTACATATGTCCACATGTATTATTGAATACGCAACTAAGCCGTTGACTCGCTTTCCCCGACCTGGGTTGTTTTCGATAAATAAACATTTGATCCACGCACACCGGATCTGACGTGGTAAACATTTAGTTCGGCTTGGGTATGTTTATTAAAAAAGTTTCCCTTTGTTTTAGGTGCACCGAGAACCACTCTGATTGAAGGCACGAGATTGAGAGTCACTTGGCATCTCGCTTACTCACATCGTGTGGGTAACATGTTGCGCGTTCGCACGACCCATCTATATACACATTCAAATGTCTAAAACCTGTAGAACCACATAAACAGTATTTTAATTTGGCAAAACGTGTCTGGACCTAAATGCCTACACTTCTGCAATTTAAGTATTATAAAAATTACCAAACTCTATATCTACTATAATTCTGCTATATATCACTTACGCTTTACCTTTTAATCATAGGGTGGAGCAGAAATTCAAATTATACGAGAAAATCCATTTAGCATCGTTACCAGTCTTACTCAAGGGGCTTTTTTGTTCCAGAACGATTCTACGTAAGTATTTAGCTCTATGCTTTCTAAATCAACCTTTTTATTGGGATGTTTATACAATGTGTAAGTAAACATCTTTTGATGTTCACTTTTAGGCGACAATACGCCGACGTCGTTTTGCCGGTTAATTTCACTTGTGACTCTTGTGCTATTCGTTTGCTGCGACAAGCTTCAGAATGGGGAAGAGCCTACAGGTTTTGGAGCTGTGGTGACGTCACCATCTTACGTCATCCAAACGCATCATCTGCTGTTTGTGCATCTCAGCCAGTTGTCCGTCCTACTAATTCATCTGGTGGACCAATTGGTGAGCCAGAACCAACAGGCGAACCAGAACCAACAGGAGAACCAGAACCAACTGGCGAACCAGAACCAACTGGCGAACCCGAACCGACAGGAGAACCAGAACCAACAGGAGAACCAGAACCAACGGGCGAACCAGAACCCAACCCCGGCGGCCAAGTTGGGACATCTAGTATGAGTTTATGCCAACCTGCCCAACCACTTCAATACAATCTGTGCTACGCTGGAAAATGTTTAAACAATGGTACATGCGACTCCATGACAGGCGCTTGCAGTTGCATCAAGCTTTTTTCCGGGGAACGCTGCGAAAATAGAGGTATGTTATTATGCGACTGTTTTGAAAAAACAATATATTGTTTTGCCCTGTTTTATTTAACATAACTTTCACAGATGCAAGCTATTTAACGTATTTGTCTATTTAGATCAGTGTTGGGTAGATGCTGATTGTGGAAACGGTAAATGTATCGACACGAGGAGTACAACTTACCCAAAACTCCTGTGTTATTGTGAACCAGGTTGGCACGGAGAGAATTGTAGAACAGGTTTGCATTTTTCAATTATAGGTATATATGTAAACCTTACAACGTTAGAAATGGAATACGAAAAGTTTAGTTGTTTTACACACAACATACTTTTAAACAGTTTTATGTTTATATGAGTACTAAAATAATTATACAGAAAATGTTGAGAAAACAATTTAACTTTTTTCAAAAATATATTAATCAAAGAAATGATTACAGGATCCGACATAATTGTCCAGCAAAACTATTCCACCAACGCCAACTATTGGACTCGGGAATTGGTGGCGGGACACATTTTTGTGCATTGGAGATTAGTAAATAACAACACGGAAGTAGAAGTTGCTGTGCGCGCCCGGACTTTAAGTTGGGTTGGGATTGGCTGGCGACCACGAGGACTTACAACCAATTGCAAAAACTTCCCGTACAGCAGTTCACGACCTGCCATTGATGAAGCCGACGCAGCAATTGTTGCGTCCCTGAAGATGCAACCCATTATCGAAGTGAGCATAATATACTAACAAAATATATGTCCAGTATGAACACTTGCATAAGGCTATTTATTCTACAGAAAAATCCAACAACTGATCCTGAAATTTCCATCGAAAATTCACTTCAGAGCAATATTGAGTCTAGATGTTCTGTTGGGGGCGGATCACAACCTACAGGTCAACCGGAACCTGAGCCTGAACCTGAACCGGAACCAACTGGTGAGCCAGAACCAACTGCTGAGCCAGAACCAACTGGTGAACCCGAGCCCACTGGTGAACCCGAACCGATTGGCGAACCAAAACCAACTGGTGAACCCGAACCGACTGGTAGACCCGAGCCAACAGGTGAACCCGAGCCCACTGGTGAACCACAACCGACTGGCAAACCCGAACCGACTGGTGAACCCGAACCGACTGGTAGACCCGAACCGACTGGTGAACCCGAACCGACTGGTAGACCCGAACCGACTGGTGAACCCGAACCGACCGGAGAACCAGAACCGACTGGCGAACCAGAACCGACCGGAGAACCAGAACCGACTGGCGAACCAGAACCAACCGGAGAACCAGAACCTGGTGCAACGCAAAGTCCCGGAAGTCCTCTTACCCATCCTATGGACTGCGTTGACGTAGTCATCGGATCCGTTAAAGGTAAATTTTAATATCTTTCTGAACTACTAGTTATATTACCTTGGCTGTGTTTATAACGTTTCTTTAATCATAGGAAACCTTCACCGAGTTCAGGATATGTACACGCGAGATCGCTCGACGCCAAGAACTGATTCGTTTTACGGAGGTACAGATGATATAACTGGGTCTGCGGGTTCGCAAGTTGACGGATTCACCACGATCGTATTTAGGAAGAAAACAACAGGTATATGTTATATACATTTAATCATATTTTCTTTACTATTTTTCACGGCATACTTTTCTCATTCTGATCAATAAAAATGGAGGGCAATTTAGTTCAACTAATTTAAATTTCTCTTCCAGCTGTACTTCAGTGCGACCACAGTATAGTAGATGCGCCAATGCAAGTTATTTGGGCTGTTGGTCAAGGTTTGGATTCATATGGACATAGCCCTAACTCTGGTCTCGAAGCTTGTACAGCAAGTGACTTCAAGTAAGCATTTTAAAATTGATATAACATTTGCCGATGATTACACACATATATGTATATATTATTGTGGCTAATTTTATGTATGTATACTAAGTACGCTGGGAATCATGTCTACCAGAATTCCAGCTACCGATTTATTTTTACTACAACGTTCCAAATTGTAAGATGATTTTAAATAGCTGATTCGTTGTATGAAACATATGTTAATTCTAAGCAAGCTGTCTGCACATTACTTCGAGCTTTGACTATTGGTTATGTGGCGTCATTCAGCGTGGTATCAAGAGCACGGACCGGCAAAATACCTTATCTTGTGATTCATTTCTTTATTTTGTTAAACAAATTATTATCAGCTGATAATAATACGCATTTACACAGTCATTGATATATAAATATGATAACGGTTCATTACGTATTCGCGACGTTATCTGACGTTTGTCCTGTTAAAAACTCTTCCTTATTTTTTCATTCACGGGATAACACATGAATATCTTATATCTTATACATGGATCTTCTGACTATTAGAGCATAAGCATAAACATTTTCGTTTATAGATTTTACAGGCATGATGAAATTAAGTACCATGGAACCGGTCGTTTGAGAAGGGGTTCCAGTACAATGAATTTCTATGGTAGGCTTTAAAATTTCATGTACATAGCATGTTAAGTGTACGCACCAGTTGTGTAGGTGTTTTCCTGTTTGTTTACATATTCGCAATTTATTTATTGAATAACAACTCTTGTTTGGATGGTATATATATATAAGAGATAAAAGTGCCATCAACGTTTATTTTTACATGTTTATTTTTACAGAAAACCCGAACCCTGCACCTGCCACATCAGCCCCAGGAATATGTTCTACCTTAACTGGGGAGTACAAATTACCACGCTCTTGTGATGCCTCAGACGAAACGTTCGACTGCGAGTATTACCTGTCATGGTCTTTGGCTGAATCAACTGGCGTAGTCACCTTTAACCTGAAAGTAATTTGTTCTTTGTACAGTTTGAAGTTGTTGATTGCACTGGAAGTTTGATATGATGTATATTCTACTATATACAATGCATATATGGTGTTATGCGGAAACACAGTATATCATTCCACTAATTTATTAGTCTGCATATATGCAAATAGGAAACTACGTAAAACAACAGTCTGATGAATGTAAATATTTCCGTGTGGTTTAAGTATTTGCATACGTAAATGTATTCAAAAACTTATATTCAAATTGGTTAAAAGGATTTAACGAATCTCTCCCACAGTCGAAACAAGTGAACACACGTTGGCTTGCCTTGGGCATCAGCTCTGACAAACAAATGGCAAACACCGACGCCCTCATCGCTTGGATAGACAATCAAGGCAACCCAGTGGTAAACGATAGGTGAGACGAGTTCATTGCTTTCAGTCTATATGTTATGATTCCTTGGGCTGTGAAGCGAGGCGGATTCTGCCGATGCAGAAGATCGTATTTATAGGAGTAAACGTCATAGCTTCCTGGCAAGAGGCTCACCACCTACGATTCAATTTACATGTAGAGTAATCACTACACAGGTACATAAACTCCATAAAGGGAAATTGTTATGACGCTAATAAGAATTAATCATAAAATAGCCATCGAACCTTTAAAATACCTTGTCATGATCAGTTTAAATTGTCATTCTATTTCTCCATATTTCAGAAGTTCGCCAAGCGTGTCTAATTCTTTAAACATTGTTATTCTTATTTTAATTTCTTGGGGAGAATTGGTTCCTGTTACAACAAAGGTTTTAATTTATATGGGGTTTCCGTCATTCCGTTGCTATAACCTGGTAATTGTTTACACGACAGTTAGGCCACTTCTTTTTGAGTGCCCGAAAGACAATGAGTAATGTTGCGTTTCGACCGCCTTTAGGGGTTGTAATGCGTCTTAAAGTGGCTATTGTTGGTGACCACAAGTGGCCCTTGATACTTCAGAGGAGTTCTATTCTTCTTTTTCTAACGACGAAATCCGAGTAAATTCTTAACAATCGTCATTGAACCTACTCTTCTCTTGATTTACACCAAGTGCTGTCGACAACCCTAAAAATGATCCTGCATATTTAAAATCTGAACATTTTCCCACGAAGCTTCACACTTTCTCCGTTTCATCATAATTCCAATAGTTTTGCCCATGTGGGAATTCCTTATCCAATACAGCAAGATGCATTTTTTTGCAAAAATGCCCGGTCATACAACTCCACGGGTTTCCATTGAAAGCCGACACGATCAAAACCAGTTTCAGCTATTGGGTTTTCTTAGTGCAAGACATTTTACAGACGTTAAGCTTGAATGATTTATCCTGGACTCGTGGTAATCTAAATAATGGTCGTGTAGGAAATTATTTTGAGTTTTACCATGCACATTTGGATATAAATAAAAGTACCTCTCAAGTGCTGTGCCAGTTTATTTAAGTGCAACAAATTTGTGCAGACAATTATGTTTTTACCGGCAGGTTATTTTACCGTCCATTATTGCTCATAAATATTAAAAACGCTTTTCAGATGGGCAAGTGGCAGGAGTCGTCCACAAATGGACTCCGTAAACTCTGTAACCGATGTCAGTGGAAGTTACACAAACGGAGTTATGTCATTCCAGGTAAAACTTGTTTTTTTAATTTTTTCAAACCAAGTTTTTTTGTTTCCACTATGTGCATATACCCACCCTATATATATAGGGATAAAGCGTTTAAACTGAGTATGTATATGGTGTCTTGTTTTTGTTATACCTTCAAGTTTAATTCTGGCAATAGACGACACACTGCTTTTAAGAAAGGATTCGTTTTTCCAAAAATGCCCCTTATTATCCACAAATATAAATGGTAATATATTTTACAGTTTTCGCGTTTGAGGGACACCGGAGACGCCTCGCAAGATGTCAAATTCTCCGATAGCGATTGCCAGTACATGTTTTATGCGAGTGGCCCGTTAAACGGTGACCGTAGTGATATAAACTACCACACTTCTATTCCAATAATCAGCAATAACAAGGTTTGTGAATACGTTTTAAAATTTATGTTCTTTTATTTTTGTGTCGAATAAAACATAAAGGATATATATATAGCAAGCAACTAGTAAAAAACGTTTAATATCACAAAAATTCTGTACTTTTTACTTAGATCTGTATCCGTGGCTGTAGTTTTAGTCCGATACCCTCGGTTGCCACTCTGGAAGGCAGTTTGCGAATGTCAGAGAAAGTGTTCACCGCTGATTTGGTCGATCCCAATTCACAAAACTTTAAAAACATAAAAGCAGAGATAGAACCCTTGGTAAGTAGAATATATGTGCTGTTGTCAAATGTACAGTTACAATTTTAGCTTTTTTTTCTAAATTTTTACACTCTTATGACACCTGCTAGATTCAAGCAACCTTTGAGCGGGCAAGCGTTAATTTGGGTTATGGGTCAATGACCCAAGTTAACATTACTGGATTCAGATCCGGCAGTGTTATTGCTGAGTACGTTGTTAGAGTCACTTATACGAACTCCACACTGTCACCTAACGACGTGGCGGTAAGTAGTTTTATATTTATAGACTTTATTTTAGAGCTATAGTCAGAGCGGCGATCAAAATTTTGTTAGTTGCATTTTAATCTAATTATTTACCAACGGAGATGTTAAAATATGTGTTAATTAATCAATTAATCCATGAGTTAATTATTTAATTTCTTCATTCACTCTCTTTACACTGCTCTCTATAATCGTACAATTAAAAGTTAGACGTGTGACAGACTAAAGATTAAAATCACCGATAAAACCTTGGTTACTGCAGAATCACCTACAAAGGAACTTTAACGAACAAGTCACTGCTAACAATGGTGCTTTACCCAACTCAAATATTCGTGTTGATTCTATTACCCTTTCAGGTATGGTTGTCATTATGTTATAAATTAGCCCTTTTATTTAATGCATGTGATTAGCATTCTCAGCTTAACACTAGATTAGACTAATAGACTAATATTCGGCACCGAGTATTTGCCATTTGATATAAATCGTCATTTAGCGGTATGTGACCTAACTGATACTAATGTGGCAAGAACGACGCATATTTTCTAAAAACAAGCGACATTTAGTATATTGTAGAAAGCGACAAGAGACCAGTTTGTCTAGTGACAAACCAATGTGTGTATTACAGAACAAATAGCTCCAACAACAGCGTCTCCGGTTCCACCTGAGCCATTTGCCGAATGGAAAATTGCCGTCATATGTGCTTGTATCCTAGCCTTTGTTGCTATTGTTGTAGCGGTGGCTGCCGCGTGTGTTAGAAAACACAGAAAACAAGGTTGGTAGATTGTGTTGTTACTCTGAAACCGTAACGTTGTTTATTTACTTACAATCTAAAAGAAATACAGTACTTCAAATTCCACTTTTGTCAAAATGGTACTATTGTTGCAGCTATAGTGTAATTCCTAATCGGTAATGTTAATTTTTTAAAGGGTTCGGTTTTTGAATGGAATACGTACTATACATGAGTCGATCGTCCTTACCATATTTAACCACGTATACATACCCACACAACACGTATTGTCCGCTCTTCCGCACAGACTTTTGCTGGATTCAATTGATCGAAGCGAGCTTATCCGCAGACATTTTTCTTTCCACTTGAATAGAAATAAATATCCCATCATTTCCTAGAACACTACATTTGGGATATATGTTTTATGCTACGTGCATCAAAGAAATAACACTAACAGTGCTTTACAAAAATACTCTGCACGCACCAGTAAACGGATATTTTTCCACCACACTTTAAAGATTTGTCCTTTTATATATTTTTTTATCCGTAAGCGCACGCACAGTGTTGTTTTCGACTTTTGCTATTATACCATAATGAATTATTTGACACCGAATGAATACATTTTGTTTAAAAAAAATCCTTTTTTAATTATATTTTGTTTTCTGGTAATTCTTATTTTGTATGTCCAGATCAACAACAGGCCTGTCTTTTAGCCCAAAATCGGGTGATTACAATTATC
>CH002323.1:175535-190509 GCA_000149265.1 Ciona savignyi
GAGTTGTTAATCCAGCAGCTCAAAATGAATATGAGGTTTTGAACGAGGTAAATATTTAAGTTATTTTCAGTTACTTGTTAAGAATGTAACGATTAATGCATGTAATAATTAATACTGTCTTACAAATCTTCAGAGCACACTCACTAAAGTATATCTAGCAACCGTTAAATCTAAAGTGTTTTGACCACCAGGCATTTAACTTAATGTAAATTTCTTCATTCCTATGAAGTTGGCAACGTCAGAATTAATACTCTGTAGATAGAAATACATATAACAACATGACCTCGGGTTATTGAGGTGTCGTCCACGTTGCACTGTTTGTAATATTCGAATACACAACTTGTGAAGGTAATATAATTATTATTTTGTTTTTTTAGAAAGCTTCTCCGCCTTCCTCTGGTAGCTCTACAGACGGCGATGTCAAAATAAACGAGTGATTTAAACTCATTTTCCAGTCCTGATCAGTTCCGCTTATGTAAAAACATGCTAAACAATAGCGGTCAACGTGTTTAAATCTGCTTATTTTTTATAATGAATCGTTTGAAATGATATTTACTTATTTTTTTCCCGAGAACTTTTTTAACCATTGTTTTTCCATTTATACCACTAGTTTGAATACAGTTTACTTTGTCGCCGCACTTTTTATCGTGATCAGTGTAATTTTTCTACTGTATCTATGTTGTGATACATATACGTGAAACCTATTCTTTATTGAAGCTGAGCGAGTCTATTTCTATAAATAATTTATGATAAAATTCATTCAGTCAATAAACCGTTTTCCTTTATATTTTAGTAGAAATTGTTTTTTTTGTATCATGCGTTTCTTATACGCTTTATGTTGTTTTACATTCCTTTTCGTTAATATTTGTCGACTTCTATATTTACATTTCAACTATAAGACTTGATATTTGCATGCTTTGTTTGTACATCAGAAAATATATTGAGGTATTTACTTTTGGAAAAAACACACTTCAAAGTATTTATGGAATTGGCGTTGAAAGTCGATTATATACACAATAAAGGCTTTCTCAACATTATTATACATGGTATGTAACACGAACAGTCGCTTAGCTTTAATAAAAATTGTCTAAACCTAAAAAATGATATATTTTAAAAATTTAATCGGCCCGAATACGTGTGCAACAACTATTATAGTTTAAGTTTAAACTATAGTTGTTGAAAGAAAGATTCACTTTAAACGAAACCTAAATATGAACTGAAATGCGATGTAAACTCTAGCTTTCGCTTGTAGTTTCTGCTAAAAATTCTACATCTTAACTTTGTAGTTTTTCAGGCCTCTTATAACCGTGGGTATGTTTTCTGTTTTAATGTGATTTATTAACATGATAACTCAAACGAATGTATGCATTTAAATAAACCTTGGACGGATATTTTATTTGTTAAAAACTAAAACATGAAAGTCTTTAATTGGAAAATCGGCATTTTTATTTAATTTTGCCGATTTCAAACTAGCTTTCCATCTTGATGACGCCACGTCATAATACTGAGAAATTGTGACGTTACCCACCAGCATTGTGACGAGAATAGAATTGTTAACAGCAGTGCAGGACAGGGGTGACTTGGTTATCAAACGCGACAAGTTCTCATGTGAAATGTCGTTTCTAAAAAATTATTTAAAAAACGATGAAAACGGTCACCCACCAGATTAGAAACTATAAAAATAGAAATTTCCCCAAAATTGGAAACTGCTATTTTAGATAGGGTTACCATATGTCCTCTTTTTGGAATTTAAGTTTCGCTTTGAAAAAATAAACATTGTCCTTCGATGACACTAAAAAGGGCCTAAATGTTCAATCTTGTTTGAATTTTGTATTTTCATGCGAAATACAAATTGATTTTCAGACAATGAAATATAACGATCTTTTTAGTAAATATAACATGCCCGTTTTATATCACTCTTACAAATCAAATTTATTGTTGGGTCTATTTATAGTTAGTGAATTTAGAAGCATAGCATATGTTCGTCCATATAAATCTTTTTTAATTTTGTTTGTATTGTTTATGCAAATATTTGCCGGGGAAAGCAGGTACAGTAAAACCACACATATATTATCACATCACCATTATTTTATCTGTACAGACATTTTTTTTTAAATGACTCCAGTCTCGCTCGATAAAAATACAGTCCCCCTCTTTTTTTGAGGGTATATATATACCCAGGACTCTCACGTGTTTAAAAAACCGTTACTCGATTGGTCAAGCGAACTCACGTGATATATGCTGATAGGTTAAGAGAAAGTGGTTTGGAAATCTCTGTCCAGCGATCAAAATTAAGATCATTCTCGAAACAGCGGAATCCGGCTGCCGTTTGACTGACATCATTGCATGTAACGTAGACACGTGATCTAAATGACGTCATAACCGGGTTCGTGCACTGAACAGGTAGAAGTGAAGCGACTGAACATCTGAAATGTCGTCGTCGCCAAAAATTATTACCGGAAATAGTATTTCTAAAGTCACAAGAACTGGGTAAAAATTAGGATATCATCCTGATGAGAGTTTTTTTACAACCCCAAAAACAAAAGACAATGATTCCGTTGCAATAAACCGCGAAGGAAAGACTTTAAAATATTAAAAATAGTAAACCTTCCAACGAAGACTTACTTGTTTTGTTCCACATCAAACAATACGCATTGCATAGGGTTGGTCTTTCCACCACAAACAGCTATAACTTTTCGACTTGCGCTGCTTTTCACAGGTGTCAATGAATTTTGACTCGATTCTAAAGAAAATCTTACAGTTGTTGATACTGTCTGATAGTCATATATGAAAACAGTGGCTATATAAGCTAATGTTAAACTTTAAATGGATAAAACGAATAAACATAACAAAGCATGTCATTGTACAACCTGGGATATTACGCAGCAGATTAATTTTTATAGACCTTTCAAATGTGCAGCAGTTTACTACCGCTAATAAAAAAAAACGAATTCAGTGGTTCTGGGTTATTGGGGGTTTATATAACCCTAGTCCTAGTGGAACCGCACCTTTGTAATATTATTAATATTTAGGCATTAAAACGGTAAAGGTCGTGTGACCGAATTGTTAGCGGATTGTAATTCTAAATTAAACGGGTATTATTATCGGGCCCATTGCAACTTTGAAAACCGTGTAGAAATGTATGTCTTGCCCTTTTCCTCGTTATGTTTCTTGTGTTTATTTGAGCCTCTTGGTGAACTTTTCTTTTGCGTTTTATTCCGTGCTTCTTCAATCCCAGCATTAATAGCCAAGGTCAGTCGGTGCCCGAAAGTCTTCTTCTTGCTCGGAGAAGCAGGGGGGCGAGATTTATTCGATTCGTCCTAGAAGATTACAAATGGTACTTCCCATATAATAAAATATTAGAAATACAGGTGTTTTTTTAATGTTCTGTAAAGACAAATCAAAAAGCGGCAAAATACGCTTAGATGCAGTTGAAAGAACTACAATCGTTAAATATTTACCATAATTTCTAACCTGATCCAAATCTGATAACGATGACGTAACTCGTCGCGATGATGTAAGGAAACATGACGCAGCAGCATGAAAGTAGCTGGTTGTGTTAAGTGACGACACTAATTTCCACTTCTGGTTTCCATTGTTGGATAGAAGGTCAATTTTTTCAATGGATGCAGTTGGACAGCAATCCACATGACCTAGGATAATCAATAATCATCTTTTTTTCGAGATGTGAAAAACGCAGAAGGGCTTAGTAATACATGACCAATCGTCAAATTACCTAGTAACAGCAGACGGTTAATGAAGCTTGTTGAAGTGTGTTGTATATAGAGTGAATGCGTTGTTATATTTTGATTTAACCAATTAATTCACTGTGTTCATTGCACGACCGTTCATACCTTTGTCAAAGCTTTCTGATAAACCTCCTAGAGCATAAATGGCGCCATCTAACGGAATAAGGGAAAAATGCGACCGGTGTAGTCTCATTGTAGGCAACATGCTCCAACTCGAGTTTTCGTACCTTTATATAAGAGATAAATTTAATATGCGGTTGAAAATGTGGTTAATAGAAGCCACCAGGGTCACATTGTGAGGGGTACCTTTCTTTTGTTAAGAACTAGAGCGAAAACTATAGCCCGGTAGAAAACGTTTGTTTGCACAAGCACATTGTCATGCTTTTCCCCTTGATGGTTTGATGTGCAACGTGACTAGTGGTTTCGTTTTTTTATCGATATAATATTCCCCATTACGAAATGACGATATAAAAAGCTTTGAATGCTCATTCTATTTTATCCCTTTGTAAGGCGAAAAGTCGCTATTTTTAAACGGATCGTTTTTTTGGTTCTATCGCCGATTTGATCACTTTGTTTGTGGCGTCGGCGACAATAAATTATGGGAAAGTACCTAACTAAAGATTAGTCGTGCAACAACAAGTGTCAATTTCTCACCGGCGAAGTATTCAATTTTGAACCCACTCACTTGTATACAGCGTTGCTGGTTCGCACATTCTTTGTTGCATCACTTCCTCCTGCAACGTAAAGTGCTTCAGCGTATGACGTCACAGCGTACCCTCGTCCAGTGATGGGCGATGACGTCACAGCTTCCCAGTCGGCCTCCTCCGGTCGCAGTCTACAATGTATATTGTATTTTAACAGTTTAACCCGACCAAAATGATTAGTTCGTTAACGTGACTATCAAGGTTAAATGGGCCAGAAGCTTTTGTTGAATTAAACATTAAGTAAAGTGCATTTTTTCTCGGATTTTTTTATATCCCCGCACGAAATATTTCACTGGACGGAGTAAAACGTAGATGTTTCTAAACTGGCGGGCCTAAATATTTATTTGCAATTTGTGTTGGTTGGTTGGTTAGCGATTAGAATTAATTTCATTTTTTTATTAATGAGTCCTTAATACGCTCTCTGGATTGGCACTTTGAATGGTTGGTGTATCAACTGTTGTTTGTAGACTAAAGGTCGAATGGTTCGCATGTGAACTCATTATAGCCAAGGTAAATTGCTGGTAAGTAAAAAAGATATTTTGGAGGTGGACTATACAGATATTCGCGTTTTCCCCAGTTAAGGTTTACCCCGCGTTCGCGGACATAATGAAATCCGCCTTTTACCCAGCATCGAATCATAATACAAAGTTGACTCGGGGAAGATACCGAAGTAATTGCTTTGAGTTTTGGAGAAAGGCACCTGTGCTTCAGTTGACACAGATTACTTTGTTCCTACAATGGTTATCGGAGATACTAAATGGGGTTACCGGAGCTACTGCAATTTATTGCATATGATTGACATGTTTTTTGATCGGTAAGTGCTTCGCCACACAACCGACTAGCTTCTGACCTCAACGGACTAGCTTGTGTCAAGTTTCGATCCTACAAGATTTCAGCTGAAAGGTGACGCATTAACCCACCAATCTTTTCTAAAGCGTCGGTCAACAATAGAAACCAAAAATACAAAATAACAGAACACATCGATGGTTTCACCTCGAAATCCAAGTCTTCATTTGTTTCTCCTCCTCTCGAGTGACGAGGCATCGTATATCACTGGCTGCTGTTGTTGGCTGATCAATAAAAACCTTGAAAGTGGATAATTGCCTCATGGAGACACTTCTTCGAGGAAGAGAGCTCGATTTTGCTCGCATCGCTTCTTCAACTCGTTCGCGAATCTCCTGTTAGAAAAAAACGAATTGCTTTAGTTGTCTAGTTGAAACGTTTGCAGTTACACAACAATTTATGCTTATGCCAAAGCATTTGAACATTTTCTTCATGATAAACCTTAGAGTATGACTTTTGATCTTGGTATGTCATAAATGTACTAACCTTGTCTAAAACGATCGCCATTTCCTTGGATACCAGGTTGTTCAGCACAGCGACCTTTAAGTTAGAAAACTGGACGAATTTCATGAAACGTGAGGTCATCATAGGTATGCGTAAGGTGGGAGCGTGTGTCAGCCAGTTCAATATAGCGTTGTAAAAAAGATGTTCAAGTTCGGGATCTCGCAAGCGAGCTGTTTTCAGGGACTCTGAGCTGATTAACCGGTTCAACTCCTGTAAAAAAACATATTTTATTTTTATCCTGTGAATGGTAAAACACAAGGTGCCTTATTGCGTTCTCTAACGGTTAATGGTCATTATCCCGCACCTCCCGTGGGTTACCGGAATTGTTACAGTATGTTAAGCATTATTAAGATGTTCTTTCAATTTGGGTAGAATCCTTTAATTTAATGGGTTAAAGCAATGTCTATAAATACCTTGTCCAATGACACAACCGACTAGCTAGCGACCAGTTTAAACCAGCCACCCTTCGGCTAAAATTATCGAAAGTAATTTGATGGGTATATGTACTAACCAGTGGTGTAAGTTCTTTAAATGCATTTGTCTCAGCCACTTCCCAGAAGTGTGAAATCGCAAATTTTCTACTTTCTTCTCGCAACTTCATACAGCCGTGAGTCGACGCCATTTTGCAAACGAATAGCACGTTGACCGGCGTGAAAAAGTTGTTGAAACCTCCACAATGGTGGTCAAGGTAATTGGTGCACTGCTTGGTGAGAAATGGTATCTTGAATCTTCTTGCGGCTCGAAGAACGCTCACCACATTGTCGCGATCGATGGAACACTAATGTTAAAACATACCTGATCATTATGTACCAACAGCATTTAATATTGCAAATACGGTTATGCCAACCTGTCCTGTGTATATAAATCTAACAAGTTCCAACATTGCATTGTCATCGACTTTTGTAAGAGCTATCTCTCTGGACGAAAAACGATCCAAAATGGCTCTAAAAATGGAACTACTGGCAGATAATATAACACGGTGGCAGCGAATCTTCGAACTACCGACTGTTAGAGTAAGATCGGAAAAATGTCCTTGCTCTCTTAGAGTGTTAAGACCTGGAAAAACGAATTGACTGTTAATGTATTTTACACTACAAAGCAGATTAAATCACCTTTCAGTAGCTCAGGAACTGTATTGCTTTTAAACCGAACAGTTAATACATCTTTACAAACTTTAGGTCTTGCAACCAAATTCGGTTGTTCAGTGACACTATTTCCTTCAATATTGCCGATAGACGATTTCGACTCCAATAGAATCAGATGAATTAAGCAGTTTCCATCTGTCCGGGGTTCTGGGACGTACTGGACTGCTTTTGAGAATACGAGGCCAAGTACCGTTGCAGTTGTCTTTTGAGGTGGAAAAACTATTGAGGTGACGTTGGCTTGGATCGCTTGGAGCGTCCACAAACGCTGAGAGAAGGATTGTATTTTGAGGTGTTTGGTCGCTGACAGATCTTGGTCGAAGGATTAGATCTTCTTCGAATGATCGGCTTAAATAATGCTGAGAATTTTTCTGCAGGAGTATTCTGTCCGACCCAAGAATTCGCTGTGCCTTGCTACTTATTTTTTGGACCTTTTCAAGGTCATTGACTTTGTGGATTCTTACTTCTGGGAGGGAAGGAGTTCGAGTTTCCCTCCTCGGAAGATCGTTTAATTTATCTGAGGAACCTCCCACACTCGATACATCGGAAAATCGACGAAGGTCTTCGATAGATCGATTTAGGGGAGTTCCCGAACGACTATGAAAAGTTAAACGAATAGAGTTCCGATTATTCCGCCTCGACAACTCGTTGCCAAGGTTCAACTTTTCCAGCTCGTTCTCATAGTTCAAAATTTCGTTGTCGATTTTCTAAAATATATTGGTTATGATGATGTATAAGACAATACAATGAGGACTACTTTTTTTAGGAGACTTCATCCCATCAAGAAAAAAGCCACTCGGTAAGATAACGTCCGATTTTTTCGCTTTTTAAATTTGGCAATTTTTTTTATTTAAAATTAGTCGGATTAGTTGGAGAGCTTTAAAAATTAGTCGGAGAGCGTTGGACCCACAGATAAAGCTTTTTTTTAATACTTTGCCCAACAAACGTAATTTACCGGTTCAGATTTTTCTGGTTCAACTTTTTTATGTCCTTCCGTAATGTCGTCATCCAAACTCTTTATCTTTGTTAGCTTTGGCTGGATATATCCTGTATGATTTTGTTGTGGTTTATATTGGTGTGATACCATTGTGTACGGTATATACTATATACTATGGCCTTCTTGGGCCACAAATGATAATATTACACCAAGTTGCATCAAATTCGGTTCGGGAAAGAGATATGGTCTGACATTTCATATTATTTCCTATGTTTTAGGTTGTTCTGTGCTTTGCAATGAAGATCAAATTGAGTGCAGTTTCTAACATACATTACTTCTTATTTACATTATTTCAGATATTCCTAGCAACATTAATCAGTTTCGGTTTCAAATTACTCACTGGCGGACTGGGGCAGTTGGCTCAGTAGTTTAGTGGACATTTGCAGAAGTGATGGTACTTGGAGAACGCGAGACGCGCTTTGTATCTTCTTTATTGCATCGTATGAAACTTCCGCCGTAGCGCTGTGGAGACACAAGCTGTAAAATTCTCAAAATTTTATGGAAATATTTATTTATAGAAGTGTTTGTGGGAGAAACTCCTGTGGTCATGCAGTTGCGCAAAATTCCAAGAAACTTTATAACTCTGTTGTTAGCTAAACACACAGAAAACCCCATTTTTAACTATGGTTTCTAAAACTATGGGTTCTAAAACCAGCAGTCAAAGAACCGATTTGATCTGTTAATATGCCAGATACACGCAAAAACGGTTGCAGCCGCGTTTGTTCGGGGTAGAGACATCACCAAACTGGGGCGCTACCTCGTACCGGGACGCTAAAACACGATAAAAGAGCCCCTGATTGAACGGTTGTGTATAGCCAAATGGTTAACACTAACAGATACATATACCGACTCCTATACAAAAAAAACATCGTAGTGCCGATCCCATCACGGGTTCGAAACTTAGCTCAGTTAAAAAAGCCTGGCAAACTAATAGCTTCGTGACCGAATTGTTAACATGACCGATTGATATACCGATTTTTATATTAAAAACAAACGATCTTTGTGACATCATGGTTGGAAATTTCAGGGGTTTAAAAATATAGCTTTGGCAACCCAGTTATTGGCAAATGGTAAACTGACTATAACCAGTTTTTTTAAACAACGACAGTTTGTTGTTCCAAATAGGGGGTATATAAATAAGTATACTATCCTATACCCGTTGCCGTCAAATAGACAAGGGAAGTTCCATAAGAACAAATCTTATATAGATTTGCCCCCTTTCAACTATATATTGTGATTGTAACAAAAATGAAATACCTGTACACAAAGTCAACTAACTCTCGTAGAGCCTCCGGAGGAATAACCTCAGCGTTCATTAAATTTTCCCGTTTCAGAAATACATCTCGCATCACCGGGCTCACAGCCGCCAGAACAACACGGTTCGCCTTGATAGTTTTGTCCTCGTAAGTAAACGTAATGTCCGACATTGAACCAATGGTTTGCAACCATCGTATATTCGACAGCAAACGGCCGGAATGCTCTTCGTCCGTCACCCGCCATTGGGATGGGCCCAGAAACGCGGAAGATTTGTTCACGGATAAAGAAGCGATGTTATTGATGCTGCTGCTACTCTTTAACGTCGCTGAAGAACTGGTCCTAATAAATAATATTTATCACTACATTTGTGTAGCCGTTGTACATACTGTATATAAGTGTAAAACGGATGTCCAGCATTGTGACGCAGTGGTGTAATACGGATGGTTTAGAAAATCTGAGAAAATGTTTCAGGGCACGATTTTCAAATGATAGAATTAAGTTAGAACTTAAGAAAATAAAATGACACTTTCTATGATGAGTTGATTCCGATGGTGGGACATTGAAGAAATAAATAAGTAGCTGCGGCTATAATTAATGGACATTTTTAACATTTTACGGCATATTATACCCAGTCTATATCTTTTTTTTAATTCATATTTTGCCATTTATGGTTATGATTTTAGGATATCAAAATAAAATTTCAGATTGATTTGTTATGAAAACGAACAATGCCGGTTGGTCATCAACGATTACCAACAATACACATGTGTATTAAAACCTCCATCCCACTTATGTCACGATTTAAAACCACTGCCACCATGCACATTGTCAATAAATTTGGGCTGATCCCGAACCTCTTATTTGTATTACGAGCCCGCAGGCACAACAGTTCACCAAAGCTACAAATGTTATATCTCTAATTGACAGAAAGTCACACTATATTGGTATACACAAGAGTTCGTGTGGCCCGGGGGTACCGATCCATCCATAATATGGTTCAGGTTTTATGGTTGTCAAATATCAAATATATATTTGGCCTGTAAAGCGTATAGTTATTGTGCTTCACGCTTGTCATATTTAATTAGCCTTAAAGTCGTCTTATCCTGTGTTGTTAGGTGACTAGCAAATAAAACATGATGAGGCCTATGTTTCGATTACCACTTCCACGTACCTCTTGTTTGCCATCGGAATATGAAGCGGCATGATTAATTGTTTGTTTTATGACGTCATATCCTCCTCAGAACCTTCCATGCAACCACGAACCCGCCGACTATTTTTATAACAAAGACTCGGACAAATTACAGTTATTTAATCGACACTTCAACAAACTGATTTCTCAGACTATAAGAAAGATATATTTTAATATCGTCAATAATGACGTAACCGCATTTACTTTGTGTGGATAAGTCTGAAAGCAACCTGAACCTCTATCGAATAATGCTCGTCTACTTTGCTACTGTCTCAACACAAAACATCACAATACCCTAGTAATATAGGCTTTATACCTGACTTGCCATGATTATTTTAATTGGGGTACTTTTCCGTCTAATTGCGACGTATGGAGAAATCATGCTATCATAAGCTTCCTTGCAATAAGTTATAATTAACCACCGTCGCTTGATGAGATTCATTCAGCTGAAGGCGCGCGGATACCACTACATGAGCGGCGGAAGTACCACAATCACACATTAAAGCGCGTGCAATTTGTACACACACACAAGCTGTTTGGCAACAGAATAAATCACTCCTTTAATCAAATAATTTCACACGAACGATAGTTGAAACTGTGTATTCGTTGGAGAATGTGTATCACGTTCACAACTGAAATCTGATAATGAAAGAGGCGTATACCAACAACTATATGATGGTAGTGCACACGTTTTGTTTGCAGCTACACTATGTATTTTATTTTAAAGAAATAATGCTGCTATTGCCGTGTCTTATAAGTTAAAGGGGAGTGTTAGCTTTGCCCTAGATACGTACAAACCCAAAAAAACAGTCATGACGGTCACAATCATGATTTAGAAACAAATTTTCATTTTTATGGTATTTCCCTAGGTACAAATTTTCATTTTAGGGTATTTCCCTAGGTACAAATTTTCATTTTTATGGTATTTCCCTAGGTACAAATTTTCATTTTTTAGGGTATTTTCCCTAGGTTTTTCTTCAGACAGATATGAGAAAATAGCTTGCGTTAGCTCTCAGTATTTCATGCAAATAATTGTTTATTTGACGAAAGCAGTACCATATGTAAATTTTTAAGGATGTTAAACGCTTAACGGTGATTCGCAAAATATAACACTTTTAATTTGCCCAAAAATCGTTGTTTTAACATTACGTAAAAAAATCAAGTAACAGTCATGGCACTACAACAACTTTGACAGCAAGTTTGATTTGGAATTGAACACTAGATTAGACTGATACTTAATGCACGCATTTGTGTAAAACAGAAATAGGACCACTTGACAGATATATATATATATCGGTAACAATGAAAAAAAAAACGTTTGCTCACATGGGCAAATGGGCTAGAGAAAACATCTAACTACACATAAGCACAATACTAACATGCCTTACTTTATAATCTCTACTGCATCACATGCAACGAGATATTTCAGAGGCTCGGAAATGAACTTTATCCTAAATACAGCAATTTGTGTCGATAGCAGCAATTATTAAAATGTAATTATGGATTACATAAGTAGCATTGAATTGATGTATTTCAACTAAGCCTATTTAATTAATTAAAGCTCCAAGGTTTTTTAGTGCAGTTAGGTAGTGAATAGACTTAAAAAGTGGATATTTTAAGGAACTTTATATTTTGAAAATGTTGGAACAGTTCAATTGACTACAAAGTGCCAACCAAATAATGAGTTCTACAATGCTCGAGTAACGTTTCTAGCTTCTTCCTCTTCCTGATGAGAGTTCCTGATGTCTGTGAGACTACGAACAAAGCGGGTCCATTCATCTGGCCTCGGTTGCGATAATTGCTTTAAAAAATTATGGTTTGTCAGTTAACCTGTGTATGATGCTGCAAACAGAGCAAAAAATTTCAATATTTATCACCTATATTAGAAAACAACAGTCATTATGTCAGAATAGTACAAGCCAATGATATTGAATAGCCCATGTATATAAGTCATTGCGCCACACCGTGTCTGAAATCAGTGCTATTGGTTGAAAATGTAATTTGTATCCTATGCAGATGAAAAATCTGCATGTAATCTTCTGAATCGTACTCACCTGCCGAAGCCCCTCATGTCAATATACAAATATTGAGCACACCCAACATCAAGCGACAAACGGGAATGGTGTATAAATAAAATACAAACTTGTATTTTATTAAAGAAGCAGTTACTTTAGTTTGTATTCTTATTTAATTTGTCCAATTCTTTTTTAATCCTCTAACCAAACTTCTGTCCGAAGGGAACAGAATAGTTGAATAGGTGGACTTATAGTAATTTAGAAAAATTTCATGCTTCAAAAATATTTAAAAAATTTCATATCAAATTTTACAACATGAAAAAAGCTTGACTGATATTAAATTCAATTGGATATATAAAACAGCTTAACCACATGCATAAACAATTTAGTTTCAAATTGAAAAACATAAATTTACCTCTCCAACGTCACACAGATGCACACGACCTGTGCTATCCCCGATAGCTATGTGGTTTCCAGTGGAATTCCACCGGAGTTTATTGATGGCTGGAGCTGAGTCGATTATAGTTGACACCACTGGGACCTTAAGGAAACAAAATTCGAGCGTCATTGAAAGTGTAGTACATACCATGGTTCTCATAAGATTTGAGTAATATAGAAGTCACTTCATGCTTACACTCAGCGTATTCTGGGATATGCAGATATTTATTTTAAATAATTTTCTTAACCAAACGACTGAGTCTACTGAGTTTAAGTATCATCCAGTATTTAAACACATCACCCCATGGAGCAACATGGCGGGATTGGGAAATTTATTAAAACAACAATGTGGAAAAGTTTGATGATATTGTTAGTTATATCTTTAATGATTTTATCAGGCGATTCAAAAAATTATTAGAATTTATCCACATGTCAGAAAAAGTGAGCTTTTGTTGCTTTAAAAACAGTACATAGATCAAAATAGCTGGTAAAAATATGGGTTTTCAACCCTACACCAGCCTTCTCTGCATTTACAAAAATAACATATTAATTTTAGAAACATTAAATAATTGTTTAGCTGTTGATTTTATTTAAAAAAATGACCAAAAAAATTAAGCAATAATAAAAATATTCGAAATGCTTTATAGCTTAGACATTATCCGATGAGATGACTTACCTCTGTATCAGAGTTCATGTTCCAAAGATCCAACCTACCGGAACAATCTCCACTTGCGAATAGAGATGGATGGACAGGCGACCAAGCCACGTCGTACACACAATCGCTGTGGTCTTGGAAGGAGTGTAGACATGTCCGTGAACCACTCTGATAGATGTTGTTTTTTTTACATTTTTTACATTAACATGGGCAGGTCCACAGTAGCTACCAGGATCAGGAACCGGGATATAGCGGTCAAGTCGGCCAGTGTCCCGAAGGAAAATGACTAAATGCTTGAGATGCGAGATCATTAGGTTGGTTATTTGTGAAATTTGATGGTAAAGGATAGTAGCAAAACATTTACAATCTTATTTTAATTTTAAGTAAAATATATTGATTTAAACAGATTTAACAATGCTTACAATGGGGGAAGTTTAAGCTCATTTTTAACTCAGTTTTTGGTTCCGTTAATTCATATTTAAAAAACAAAGACTGTTTTAAGATAAGCGTAATTAAACAAATTATGAACAAATAAATCAGTAGCTTTTATTAAACTAATTCACAAGTTGATGTTTACAGTATAGATTTTAGTCACTCACTTTTAGCGACCATAACTTAATGGTCCAGTCAAAAGACGAGGTGAGTAAAAGGTGTGAGAAATCGAGTTGTCCCGAAGATCTGTGGAAGTCAATTCCCGACACTGGCCCGCTGTGGCCCTCATACAACTCGTTTATACCGGTTTTACTGAAAAGAACAAAAAAGTTCTGAATTTAGTAACAGTGCCATCCAATAAGTTTTAAACCATTTTACAAAACTATATTCAAATTATTACAATTACCATACTCTAATGTTAGAGGGTTGATACACCGCATTTGGACAAATATAATCAAGTGATTTGAACACCTAGGATCTATTTGATTTAGATTCATCCGGGAAAAATGAAATTGTAGAATTATTTTACTCTGTTCTACAAAAAATAACAGCTATTTACTTATAATAGTACCTGAAAATACTTTTAGACTGGTTAACAAATGCTTTAAGCCAAGATCTAACAAATTACCTTCCATGGCGACAGGCAGTGTATAACGAACCATCCTCTGCACCAATAGCAAAGTTATTCACATTGTTTAGTTGGAATGCCATGCTCATAACCGCTACTGACTTTGACTGCTTATGCTGCAATTCCATAGCTTCCTAGCGAAAAAAGCGAGCATTAACAGTTTGAAATCTTGGTAACAATGTGATCATATGGCAATGAGAAGTTTGAACTTCCAATAAAAGTAAGAATCAATATATCTCTAGACTGCATGGAAGCATAGTGAGTCTGATATGATACAGATCATTCTCACAGTAAGCCCGGGCAAAGCAGATATTAATTCTATTTTTAATTTATAAACGACTGTGTCTACTGAGTTTAAGCATTATCCTGTGTTTTAATCATTCATCAGGTGGTGCAACATGGTAAAATCTCTTGAAGAGAC
>CH002323.1:210945-259964 GCA_000149265.1 Ciona savignyi
TATGGGCGTCACAAGTAGTAAAATGGTGTCATTTAGTTTTACGCATAAGAGCTACTATCTTTAGTGTGAAAAGAAATTTTTGTCTTTTGAGGTGAAACCTTTGTGCGTAACAATGCATTTTACCTCTATTTGCAAATCGTAAGTTTTTTAAACAATTCGATTAATATTGATGATTAAGCTACAAATTTCAAGAAAAGTTTATGATATTATCGATCTTTTTGGTATGTCTGCAATACAAAAACCTGCAAATATATTGGCATTCTCAGCATTATAACGTCTAACATCATTTGTTTTATCACAGAAAATTCGACATTTGACACTGGGCACGGCGGATCAAGGTCACTGTACAAACGATACGCTGTTGCGATTACACTTGTTCCCGTGATGTTTATATGCGTGTTACAGATATAAGAGTAAATGTACAAATTAAAGACTTTAACTTCAGAACCATAGAACTTCACGGTGTAGTTCCATATTTCCGAAGACAGATATGATTCTGGTTCTAAAAAAAACACTTTCTTTCTACACTTTTATCAATATTGTGTGTTTTATTTTTGTTGATACTTGTACATATTGGCATATATTTTTGAGTCTGTAATACCAAGTAAAGTTGTGTAGCATATGTGCCATTGTGGTTTATAATGCTTATATCTACCAACTTCGTATTTTATTTGTCAATAAAAGCCGCCTGAGCCATTGTTTAAAATAATAAATCCCATATTTCGGTAATATTCATAAATATGATATTGGTGTTACGAGGACAATGTGACTAAAGCTCCATGTCAAGTATTTGTTCAGGTGCAGTTTTTGAACAAATTGAGAAAAGCGCGGCCATAAAGTGGTCACTCATGTATGTGGAACGCATTTGGCTTGATACATATTGTGAAAATGTTTGTTATTCTGAGACAGACAACATTAATATAAGCATAACAAATTCGTCTAAATTTTAAAAATATAGAGTGCAAGATGAATCATATAATATTTAGTTTTTCAAAATATGTACTGCTGGTTTCAAGCCTTATAATGCCGTTTTTAGGTGAGCTGTGAAAAATTAAAATAATCATCCGTAAAAATGGAAAAAGGGAAAAAATAACAGTTTTTTAAGATTTTCTTATCAGAACTGATGTTGATAAGTTTGTATTTTAATCAGGAGTCGTTGAAGCTCAGAGAAACATACCCGGTTGCGGGGGAATCATTTCAAAAGTCCAGGGCGTGTTCGTATCACCCGGCTACAACCGAAATTACCAGCATAACCTGGAGTGCATATGGGACGTTCAGTTTAAAAACACAGATCGCGTTGAGGTATGCTATAGAACTTGCATCAGCAATATCTATAATTACGAAAACCTTATCATTTTATCAGCTTTATGTACGCGATTTGGTGATGGAAAATGGCGGAACGTGTTTGAAAGATTATATTGAAATAAAGTTTTCAGACAAGGAAGCTATCAGGATATGTGGGTTTCGACCGCCAAAAGGAGCAATATCAGGAGCAGCTCCAGCAACTATTACATTTGTCAGCGACGCTGCAGTCAGTTACAGGGGGTTTTACATTCAATACCGCAGTAAGTCCAATGCCGTTTGCATAGTTGCAGTATTGTGAACATTTTTACTACAATAAAACAAAAGTTCTTCTGTATTGGAATATTCCCTTACACTATTCATGTTTCATATTTAGTATCTGAAGGGGTAATTCGGCCACCGGACCCGTGCGCCTCAAACCCTTGCCAAAATGGAGGGGCGTGTACGAGTGCAGGGGGTAGTTATGTGTGTACGTGCCTTGAAGGCTTCACCGGCACCAATTGCGAAGATGTTGTTGAGTCTAGTATGTAAATGAGATGTGATAACGAAGTGTTGCAGAAGTAACATAACATCGATTACAGGCACTGTTGACCACTGTAATCCGAATCCTTGTGAAAACGACGGAACATGCACAGACACTGGCGACGGTTTTACCTGCGCATGTGCAGACGGCTGGCAAGGTGAATCTTGCAGTGAAGGTAAGTTAAAATGCTAAACATGCTGTTTACATTTTTACAGCAAAAATGCTCTTATACTGCAGACATAGACGAGTGCGCTTCCTCACCTTGTCAAAATGAGGGAACATGCGATAATGGAGCGAATCAATTTACTTGTACTTGCATGGGTGGTTTTACCGATACTACTTGTTCGACAAGTGAGTATTATAACAACGTTATTGCTCTTTGAAAACATCGAGGAGTCAGCCGAAGGGTTGCTGACTTAGAACAAGCCCCTATACTGAATTGAGTGTCTCCTTAGCAGGGACTTGCGGTCTCAGGAGACCAGTGAGGCAGGGACTTACTACAAACTGACAAACAAATTTTGAACTGACGACTATCATAAAACAAAGACTAGATATAAAAAATTGTATATAGGTATTTGTACAGATTTTCATTAACATCATTGCACACAGGATTTGAAAAAATATACCTCACCATTACCAAACCTTATGTACGTCACCATATGTTTCCGCATGGAAATTAGCGGTTGTTGCCCGAACCCAGCGTTTGTATAAACAAATATGCAGAAATATCGCAATAGTATACTAAAATTACTGGAATAGTTCTTGTGACTACTATGTGGGCACAAGGTGTTTCTGACGATTGTTCCTGATATAAATTATTATGCGATCTCGTATCCCTGAGGATAATAACAACATTGTACATGTCGGCCATATACAAAACTACTCTGTCTACTTACGATAAACATTTGCAGATATTGATGAATGCGCATCTAATCCTTGTCAAAACGGGGGGGATTGCGCGGACGGTATCAACGAGTTCACCTGTACTTGTGCACCGGGATGGACAGGCACCACCTGCCAGGAAGGTGTCGATTGAGGATGATGTATGTTTATTATGACATGGATATCAGAGTTTGGTTTCACAGATATCGATGAATGCGCATCGAACCCGTGTTTAAATGATGGCGAATGTGAAAATGGAGAGAATCAATTCACATGTCTCTGCAAGGACGGATACAGTGGAGACACTTGCGAAGTTGGTAAGTTGGTTCCCTTTAAAATATATATTTTACATTATAACATCTACGTGTATCTGTACTTCGGCAACCACAAAATGAAATTATTAGACATTGACGAATGTGCTTCAAGTCCGTGTCAAAATGATGGAACTTGTGAAAATGGAGAAGCGATGTTTACTTGTTTGTGTGCTGATGGGTGGTCAGGGTTATCTTGTGAAACCAGTAAGACTCGCTGCTTGTAGCCTACATGCGCACCTGCTTGTCTTCTAAGGAGTCGATAGGCAGTGCTTGTCCCATAAAAACTAAATACTGCTTCGTTTTATTTGCTCTTCACTTGCTTTGTTATCGGATTTTAGTGTAAAGATTAGCTCGTTCGCACGACACCATTTAGCTACAGCATTTTTTCAATCAACCACGCTTCATTGCAACTAGAAAGAGAGTACGAGTAATTATTTCAGTGCACTGATATCTTAGATGTAAATGAATGCGAATCTGAACCGTGTCAAAACGGAGGAACATGCACCGATGGTATAAACGAATTCACGTGCGCGTGTTCTGCAGCCTGGGAGGGTGTGACTTGTTCTATCGGTAAGCATTCTAATGCTTCACCAACCAGCCGCTTCTTTATGCTTGCAGCGAATCAATAATCAGTTTAACCTTCAACTTCACAGAAGCTATTTCTGATGAAATTCCCGATATTAACGAATGTGAATCTAACCCATGTCTAAATGGTGGTACCTGTGAAGATGGTGATTTTATGTTTACCTGTATTTGTGAGCTAGGCTGGACCGGCCTTACTTGCGATGAAAGTAAGACACCAATTACAGATCTAAGCCAAAAAACACAATCTCGTAACCTTTAGACGTCAACGAATGCAGCTCGAATCCCTGCTTGAACGATGGGGAGTGCAAAGATGGTTTGAATGAATTTACTTGTACCTGTACCCGCCGCTGGACTGGTGTTCTTTGTGATATCAGTAAGAACAATATATGTTTTGCTTCAAGCACAAACACACAGACGAAAACATGTACAATAATATATGACGCCAACAAGTTTCGTGTGGTGGGGCTTGGTACATGAAGGTGTCGGTGATTCAGTTCTGCTTGCCATAGACTTGCACCAGCTGCCCTGCTTCTGACGTTTCTTTATCTTTGTCGAACGCTTTAGTTGCTTTCAAGCTGCTTCGAAGGACGCTTGCTTCTTAGATTTTGGTGTCAAAACCGTCATATTGTTGACAGTAATAGACTCCTGTATATCTGATCCATGCAAGAATGGTGGAACATGTACGTCTGATGAAGAGGGCTACATCTGTGACTGTGCTAATGGTTGGGCAGGAAATACTTGTCAAGTAGAAGCCGGTAATTTACATGTAAACAGAGAGTAGTCTATTCATATAGTGAAGTTATTTATACAACAAGATAAAAAAATATTCCAGAATTTATATAGCTAATGTAGAAACAATGTTATGTTGTTGATTTATAATATATTTATGAAAACAACTTATGGTAGAAACTTTTTTTCAAGAACCAGATAAAGACCGCTGCTCGCCTAACCCTTGCAGAAACGGTGGAACCTGCAAAAACGCAAAGGACGGCTTCGAATGTGCTTGTGCACCCGGTTTTCGAGGCTTGACATGCGTACAGGGCAAGTTGTACGTAGTTGGGTGTCAGATTAAAATACGTTTTTTTATGCCAGAAGAAAGTTTTGTAGTGATAAAATTTTGGGTGTTAGTTCAGTATTGTAATTCACCTTTAGCAAAATACAGTAGTTAGTTTGCACGTAGCGTATATTGCAGGACAATATACGATCTAATGTACAACGTGATAATCTTTGCCGTTGTCAGACATTGACGAATGCTCATCCAACCCTTGTTTAAACGGCGGGCGATGCGTAAATGAGCGCAATTCCTATTCTTGTCAATGTAAGAACGGTTACACGGGTGGCAGATGTGAAAACGAACCACCAAAAAGTAAATATTGAATCAAATTTGCGTTGTTGGAGTTTGTTCCACATGCCAATGTATAGTTTTGCTTATATTTCACGCTAAGATGAGGCTGAAGGGGACCCGGATGATATTTGCAACCCAAACCCTTGTCAAAATGAAGGCGAGTGCTACGATCTGGGCGATGGAGAGCCTTTTTGTATGTGTCAGGAGGGATTTGAAGGAGAACTATGTGAAGAAGGTATATAGTCCAAGGCGGATAGTGCGGTAGTGGGTCAAAATTAAACCGGCGGACACATTTTTGCATCCAACTACTCTACGAAGTCCCCTATGTAGTCTATTTTTGACCTATAATTGAAGATTTCTAACAAATCCGTATGCGATAACTTTAGGAGAGAGTCCGTGTATTCCAAATCCGTGTGAAAACGGGGGAACATGTGTGAATTGGCAAGACAAATTTACATGCACATGCGCCAGAGGTTTTCAGGGAGAAACTTGTTCAAAAGGTATATTGTATTTAAATTTATATTTTGGCTTCAGTCGTCTAAATACAAACGTTTTCATGTTAATGTACCCAACCTAAGTTTACCAAACTGCTAATCACGACATATATAGCCTTATAAAACCAAAGTGCCACTTTAAACTTGCGGCACTTTAAACTTGCTTTGAAACACAAAACAATTTACCTATTAATTAAAAGTGTTAGTATTAAAATGTAGTTCTTTGGTCGTTTTACGATTTATTCAGAGTTCATGGAATGTAATTTTTAATGTCACACTAACTATTTAAGATATCGACGAATGCGCATCAAATCCATGCGATGGTAATCTAGTTTGTGTGGATAAACCAAACTCGTATATTTGCCGTGAAGAATGTGACCCTGGTTTTACCGGTGAAACATGTGACATTGGTAAGTTCAAGTTTTTCGTCTGTTTCAATTTCACTAATTTTGTTTACATCTTAAATAGAAATTGATGAATGTGAACCTAGTCCTTGTCTCAACGGGGCGACTTGTATTGACGAAGTGGCGTCTTATCAATGCGACTGTGTTGCTGGTTATAACGGCACCAACTGCGGTATGAGATTTATATAAGTAGAATTCTTAAAATCATACGTATGTCCCCTAATAAATATTTTCTTCTTTTTTTACCTACATTACACGATTGTTCCAAACTTTTCAAATTAATAGACTGTAAAATGTTTAGATTATTCGGTAGTGTTTCGAAACCGTTGGCACAGTACCTCATCGTATACACTACAAATTCACTTTTAAAACATGGCACGATATAAAATAGTAAACTACATCTCTTATAAGATTGTAATACTGTTACAGAAAACAATGTGCCATGCAATAGTGACCCATGTGAAAACAATGGCGTATGTGAAGAAATTAAAAGGAGCAACAAAACTACATATCGGTGTTTGTGCGAAATAGGTTGGGCAGGAACGAATTGTGACAGAGAAGTTTGTAAGTTACACATATATTATATATGTACGCAGTAGCATATGTACACTATAAATGGCTATAGATGCCGATCTATACCTATAGTATTGTGCGTGCTCTTTATATTACATGATATTTTCAATAGATTTCTAAAGAATTAACGCATAAACAGTGGGGTTATTTATTGCAACTTAGAAAGCATGTACTGGTTGTTGTAATGTTTATTTTAAATAATTCAAAGAATAGTGCTTGTTAAAACCTAACCATACGCCCAAACATAGTCCTATTTTTAGTAAATTCAATTAATAAATTCTTTTTTTGTAGTTTAATGTTGCTGTGTGGTTTATATATAAGTATGCACTGAACAAGCAAATAAGTTTAACTTAAATACGCATTGCCAATTTCAACAAATCTATTTCTTATTTTATTCTTCCTTAGCTGCCGGATGTCCGGATCCACATGGAGGTTCTAAATATATACCTTTTGGGTCGACTTTGGAAATAACATGCGGAGAAGGATTTGTGCTTTCGGGATCTAAAAGCATCACCTGCCTGGATTCTGGCGAATTTAATGCTTCGGTCCCTCAATGCTTACGTATGTGTAGGGCGAAGAACGTATCTGTCATTACTATTAATCGTATTAAACTAGAAAGTGTCAATCATGTGTGAACCAGCACTATTTTTTAAACCCCTGCTGAATGTACGCTATATATTTTTTGGCGTCGTGCTTAAATATTCCTGGGTCTCTCGAGGATTTTCCTGACGCAATATACCTTGAATTTGCCACTATAGATCCAGACCATAAGAGCAAGCACCACCATTAGATTAAATTCGATTGGACATTTTTTCCTCATTATATAAAGCGCATATGTATATTATATAAAGCGCATGCCATAAGAGCAAGCACCACCATTAGATTAAATTCGATTGGACATTTTTTCCTCATTATATAAAGCGCATATGTGACTGTTCCCAGTTTGATTAGAATTTAATTAATGCGGGATTTAAACACCAGCGATACGCAAAGAAAAAAATCTGAGTAAATTTAAAATGTGTTTCTTTTAAAAATGAATGGAACCTATAATATATAGTCATAGCTTATTATAGTTTACCCTCATATTAACTTGCAGTAACTCCATCAACAAAACTTTTTCTTTACAATCCGGGTCTTGAATATAATCAAGGGTTTTGTTGGCAGTGAATGGAATGTCACCGGCGGCGGTTGGAAACATGGGACAAGTGAAAATGTCGCCCCTGGTAATCAGCATGCTCGCAGCAGGCGGGTTTGTCTTGGCCGCGATTGGTGGATTTCTATCTTATGTATTTGTCTTTGCGTAAGTAAGATTTAATTATTGTATTAAACATTTTTTAAAGCAGTTAAAATTGAATAGGCCAACTATTTATGCTGGTCCTTAAGTCATTATCTTGCTCCAACAGTTTTAAGTAAACAATTTGAATCCAATGGGTTGAAGTAAAGTCCGTTAAATCCATGAAAACAAGGGTTATGAGCGAATTACGCACACGCATGGTTAACAGTGGCGTATTTAGGATCGAGTTAGGGGGGGGGGGAGTAGTAGAGGCAAAATGAAAAGTAAAAAATAAGGTCTTCTTGACAACGTAATAAAACTAAATAAACGAAAACGTAACATATATTTAATCACAATCGAACAACGAACACAATTAAACAAATCGGGAACGAATGTTAGAACCATCACGTTATTCTGATTCTAGCTGAAATCTAAGCGCCGATGCTTTTTTTTTCTAATCTCAAAAATAAACGTATCATAATTCAAGTTCACTGGAAGCAGTTGTCACAGAAAATGGTACCATGCCACCTAAATACGCCAATGATGGTCAGGACCACATATATAATTACAACCCGGACAATCACATTATATATTTAGACCCTGGAATGCCCCTGCAGTTCAGGCGAAAATTTCAGAAACGTCTGCAAAGATGGGAAAACAAAAATGCTCCTCAAAAGCGGAAACGTCTTTGTCAAAGAAAATCAACAAGGCAAAGGGTTCAAAAGTTTCAAGTTCAACCAAAAACAGTCCAAAAGGGAGTGTAAAAAATAAATGATCAACAAAGTATTGCCAAAACATTATCTAGCGTATAATTGGTTGCGAAATTGGGCCGACATTCATTGATGTTTTACGGCTCTTCTATCGTTATAAACTGTGACTTTTCAACCTCATTGAACTTAGCTGTTGCTATCGATTAGTGATGGGTCGATTTAAATACCTATTACACGCAAAATATACCAGATTCCCCTTGTACCACTAAAACTCTTTAAACAAAAGAGCACAGTCTTACATATGTTTTTAAGTGTTACATTCGCGGTAAAACTTTACTGTAAGCTGGTTTAATTTAAAGTATGCCAACCTTGTGTTATCCACTACTATTTGTAAAACCCATTTTGACTATATATACGCCATATGTTGCTACCATCAGAAACATATGCTAATGCGTCCAGCTACTAAGCAATGCACTCGTTGCCTATAATCAAATTTTTTATATGTATAAAATGTACAGTGTTTTTATAATCACTTATAAAATATAAGTAGCCTAAATAGCAATAGCAAAGCATTCAATATAAATTCTATACAACCAGTAGTAGGTATATATATGCCGAGCACACAGGAAAACAAAATATTACTAGAGAGTGTCAACCACGTGTTTAACCACAACTATTTGTAAAACACATGTTGTATGCCATATATTCATGCTACAGGGTCCCTAACCACATTTTGTATTTTATACACTGTGTATGTAGTTTTTGTTTCTGCAAGCATAAACTCATGGGTCCCATAGTTATCAAACCATAAACTTCTTTTCCGTGTGTAGGTAAAAAAGAACAATCGTGATAGATTTACAAAGATTTCACCACAAATGTTTTAAATTAAAGCTTTTTTAAGTGCTGTATTGAAATGAAGCTAAATTCCTTAAACAGTTCGATTTAGTTTTTTATGGCTTCGGGGAATTTCCCATGCGCTTGGTAAATAAGTTTCTGTTTTTTACATATGTGGGTCATGTTAACTATCAATTCTTAAAGTTTTAATCCGATTTGACGAATCCTTGTTGGAGATGTCAGTGCAATGTGGCATGCTTGTCACAATCATGAGTCCGGAACATATCTTCGTTTTTAAGGGAGTTACCCTAAGTAAATGTTTTTTTTCTTTTAAGTGACACAGGGTGGATAACGATCTGGCATTTCAAAGAATCTGATCAAAATTAGAGCAGCCGGTTAAACGTTATTTTCCGAAAAGCTATTTTTTTAGAAAAATAACCGATTTGGATTTTAACGTCTCCGGGGAATTCCCCTAGATTTATCACCCACAATTTTGCTCCTGCGTATCTAGACCATGTTGTCTAACAAATAACAAAGCTTTATTACTATTTTATTATTCCTTCTGGTAGATGTCGGGGCGTCATGCCATGCCTGTCACAATCAGGATTTGAGAAAAAAATCTTATTTTTTGGGGTATTTCCCGAGATATTTTTTATATTTTTCTTATTGTTAAATAAGTAGGTACTGCACTTACATTCTACCAAATCTTATTCAAATTGGAGCAGCTGTTTAAGCGCTATGCCGCAAAAAGCTATTTTTTTATAAAAAATACCGTTTTGGTTTTTAACCTCCCAGGGGAATTCCCCTTGATTTATCACCCAAAATTTTGGTTTATGCATATCTAGACCATGTTGTCTAACAAATGGCTAAGTTTCATTACGATTCCATTATTTCTTTTGGTAGATGTCGGGGCGCCATGCCATGCCTGTCAAACCTTTGACGAAGTAAAAAAAAAAAGAAAAAAAACGGACAAAAACAATATGTGTCCCAATTTTTCAATTGGGACCCATAATAATATATAAAACCGTAATATTTTTTATTATCTTCTAGTTTAATTAGTCAAAGAAACAGCAAGATATTTTGTGTATAGCCTATACAAAATGTGTTCATAAATAGTGGTGGTTAAACCTTTGGTTGACACTCTCTAGTTGCATATGGCGTACCTGTGGGGATCCCACACGTTTATAATTGTTTTTCTGTATGTTTTAACAATTAGGTCGCCATGCCATTTGTCCATAATTTGTACATGGAAAGTCGCGATTAATTTCCTGTTTACGACAGATCAGTCGATGAATTGTTTCCCGCGTTCTGTCTAACGCCGTCCAAACCTCGTGTACAAACATGTGTTTCCTGTTATATATGTGTGTTATATAACCCGAATATGAGTTCATATGATCAGAGAGCATTTTGGTTTGTCCTCGCTTGGACTAGCCGCTCTCTCAAACCTTTACCTATGCCTACCTAAGCTATTCCCTGTGTACAGCGCTCTTTCTGGCTGCACCTTGCGTAAATACCTAATAAAATACTTCACCTATGCTACTCCTTGTCTTACCCCGCTCAAAACCCGTCTAAAAGCAGAGCGCTGCTGCCTGCTACATACCCAAAGTAAAATGTATTTAGTTAAAGGTAGGTTAATCGAAGATGGATATATATTTTTTTGGCAAAATAAGTCAGCATTAAAAATATGGCAATTGCATCCCCGAATTTTTTTGTAATTATAAATGTAACCGAACAGTTTCGGAAATGCGATCCTCCATGCTTGATTTGCAACTAGGTAAGTTGTAGCACCCCGCGGTTATTGCATATAAACTATACATCAACTTAGCTCTTTCCCTCCCAACTCGCCATATATGGCGAGTTGGTGGGAAAACATGGTATCCCGTCTGTCCATAAATGGATACAAATCTAAAAAACGATTTCTCCGCAATGCGTAATGGTAGAGACCTCAGCTAGGGCTCATTCGATCAAGGAAACCCTATATTTTATTCTCTGTGATTATCGTGGAGAAATATTAAAAATGCGAGGAGTGATAGCCTTTCTTTTTCAAGGCTTCGCCTCTTATTTCTATCGATTTTACACGAATTTACACTTGACTAACTCAGCCAATAGGAGTCGTGTTAACTTGCAGAAGAAGCTCTTTTTGTCAAACAAGTCTTTCTTTACATTCTCTGTGAATTTCGTGCCGTTGAGATAAAAAGGAGAGCGTTGGTGACGTTTTCGCAGCAACCGGTTATGCTTCGTGTTCACCAAAGCATGAATCCAGCTGGGCCTGCTGAGCGCACGATAAAGAAAAAGGCGGCGAGACTAGCTAGTTCGGTGTGCCCTGCTTTGAAGAATATTGGATATAGTATTTGCGTTTGATTGGTTTTGTATGCCCTTTTTACACTTCCTTCACTGTTCTTTTTTATACTTTTTACTATTTTAGTTCTACAAAACTAAAAACTTCAATGCGTTTTGGTTCAAGTTTTCATAATATAGTCAGAAAAAAGGGAAATTTCAATTACAAATAGTAAAAAAACTACTGAAGATAGAAATACAGTTCGAATTTTCCTGAGTACAAAAACTATTAGACAATCTACATTCCAATTTTCATATCATTTGGGCATTCCAATAATAAGTAAGTATTTCGTTTGTCAGTGCACCTCAAATTTTTCAAAGTCGAGCAGAATTTTCTTTGCATAAAAAGTGGTGTTCACTAAAGTTTACATAATATATTCTTTATTAGAGGTAGATTTTAGATGTGCAGCTTGTTTAAAAGAGGGATAAATTATCTTTCCAACCATACTAAATATTAAATCATAGCATAAACTTTAGAAAAATTGTGCTAATTTGAAAATGACTAAAAATTGTAAAAAACACTGCGGGACAGCATGTTTGAATTAATGCATTTGGCCGGGAGTGAAAGAGTTAAAGGTATTTGAAAGGACTACAACTTATCCAAAGAAATATTGTGCAAAAACTGTAGCCTATAAATGCGTGAATATCAATAATATTTATATTCGCTATTATTATTTTATTTTTTTAATAAAAAATACCAGGTAAAAGAGCACGGTTTAAATAAAAATTGTGTAATTTTTAGAACTGTAAAATTAGTAAGAGGTTTTACCTTTTTACTTCCGTCTTCCGTTTTTTTTCGTTTTATATTTCTAGATAAAAGAACTTTGGTCCCTTACTGGTGTAGTGGTGTAATGTTTTTTTTTTCAGGAACCTATCAGTACACGGGTGCCTCTAAATACACCAAAGTTTTTAAATTTTGTTCGTTTAGTTGACAATTTAATGAACTGTTTGCAGTTGGCCTTGTAAACGTCCGAACTACCGTGACGGTCAAGATTACCGATCGTAGGAGCCGTCCATAACGGAAGTTTAGGTATCCAATTTGCAATAAATTTGGTTATTAATTCTGGGCAGTAAAATGGGTTTGTACAGCTTTCTTCTGAAAATTCAGCCTCATTTCGGGCCTGAGATATAACACTTAAAAAATATTTTGTAAATTGATCACAATTTGTAAATTCGGTGGGTAAATCATCGTCTGGTTCATCATCGTCAACGGAAAAGAAGGACTCGTCCATCTTCGTTTCTCTTTTAATTTTTTGAGACAAAAAGTTCCAACTAATTAGATAAAGATTCATTTTTGGTACTAAATAAAATAACTATGTGCCGTAACATGTCTGTTATATCCGACACAGTATCGGCACACATAATTAAGCCAAGTATATACATGGTCTCTTGACGCCGAAATCTCACCAACCCACTAAGTTTTTTCATATTTTCATCGTGTAGGACCCACACAAAAAGCATGGTGTTAAATAAGCTTCAAGTGAGTCATCCATAAAACAGCGAAGGATTGGATTAAAGTAATACTACCATCACATATAAAAAGTTTTGCTAAAGTTTTACCAACAACACGATTTTCTGCCGAACGAAACATGCTCATGAAATTACATATTGAAGTTATGTTATGTTGCTCTGCAACGTAAATTGCAACAGCCAATGGACATTTTCCTTTTATTGGGTGGCGAACAACTATTTCGTAGGCATAGTTTTCGTAGGACGTTTACCCTTCCCTGAAGTAATTATGCTACCGGTAGCATCGATATATACTATATCAGTTTGACTGCGGTCGTGGAAAATTCTCATCGTTTCGTCAGACCACAACATTATCGCTGGAGGTGTGGAAGAAATCACCTGAAGGGTTTGACTATGATCTTTGTCAATACTTTGTGCATTTTTTAAAGTTTCGAGCGCAATTGTATCATTCTCCGACGCGACTTCTATCTTTCTCGCCTGAAATCGAACCTAATTTGCCACAACAAAAATACAAGCACAAATTCATAGCATAAGTTGGCAAAAAGCCATCCATTTAAATAAAAAAAATCCTAACATCTCTCATCAAATCAGCTTATGTATAACGGGTTATGAATATTCAGACGCTTCGTGCATATAGCTTCCCGCGGTTATCGTATATAAACTATACATTAAATTAAAGGTATTTATAAGGGCTACAACATATCCATAGGAATAATTGGCGAAAACTCTATAAATGTCCATCTGGATAAGAAAACCGCAGCATCTTCCAGTGCACCCACTGTAAAGCGAGTTATGAATATTCAGACGCTTCGTGCATATAGCTTTCCGCGGTTATAGTATATAAACTATACCTTAAATTGAAGGTATTTATAAGGGCTACAACATATCCAAAGGAATAATTGGCGAAAACTCTATAAATGTCCATTTCGATAAGAAAACCGCAGCATCTTCCAGTGCACCCCCCTGTAAAGCGAGTTATGAATGTTCAGACGCTTCGTGCATATACTTTCCCGCGGTTATCGTATATAATCTATATATCAATTTGAAGGTATTGGAAAGGGCTACAACATATCCAAAGGAATAATTGGCGAAAACTCTATAAATGTCCATCTGGATAAGAAAACCGCAGCATCTTCCAGTGCACCCCCTGTAAAGCGAGTTATGAATATTCAGACGCTTCGTGCATATAGCTTCCCGCGGTTATCGTATATAAACTATACATTTAATTGAAGGTATTTATAAGGGCTACAACATATCCAAAGGAATAATTGGCGAAAACTTTATAAATGTTCATCTGCATAAGAAAACCGTAGCATCTTCCAATGCATCCCTTGATGACGAGTTATGAATGTTCAGACGCTTCGTGCATATACTTTCCCGCGGTTATTGTATATAATCTATATATCAATTTGAAGGTATTGGAAAGGGCTACAACATATCCAAAGGAATAATTGGCGTAAACTCTATAAATATCCATCTGGATAAGAAAACTGCAGCATCTTCCAATGCACTCCTCTGTAAAGCGAGTTATGAATATTCAGACGCTTCGTGCATATAGCTTCCCGCGGTTATCGTATATAAACTTTACATTAAATTGAAGGTATTTATAAGGGCTACAACATATCCAAAGGAATAATTGGCGAAAACTCTATAAATATCCATCTGGATAAGAAAACTGCAGCATCTTCCGATGCATCCCTTAATGAAGAGTTATGAATATTCAGACACTTCGTGCATATAGTTTCTTGCTGTTATTCTATATAAACCATACATTAAATTAGAGGTATTTATAAGGACTACAACATATACAAAGGATTTTTTGGCAAAAACTCCATAAATGTTCATCTGGATATGAAAACCGCAGCATCCCTAAATAACGAGTTATGAATATTCAGACGCTTCGTGCATATAGCCCCCCGCGGATATTGTATATAAATTATATATCAACTTGAAGGTATTGGCAAGGGCTACAACATATCCAAAGGAATAACTGGCGAAAACTCTAAAAATGCGTGAATATTAATAATATTCATATTTGATATTAATACTTTACATTTTTTTTAAATCAAAAATTATCATTCGAAAGAGCACGGTTCAATTAACAAATTCTGTAATTTTTAGGACCGTAGCCCCTTGTTAAGGGGTTTAACTTTTCCCTTCCGTCTTCCGTTTTTCCGCGTATTATATTTCTAGGTAAAAGAACTTTGGTTCTAAATACTACAGGACCGCTTGGAGCGCTTGGATCGCTTGGATCACTTAGATTGCTATGGAAAGTAATTCTAACCCTTTCCCAAACACCAATCTCAACCCCAGAACTAACTTAAACCCCAACCCTAACATTAATATCATGGCTTTTGTAATTACTAAGTATAGTAATCGCTCCAAGCTATCCAAGCGATTTAAGGCGATCACATGCGCTCCAAAAGGGCGGTCCCAAGCGCTCCTGTAGTATTGTAGAGGTACCGTCAGTACACTAGGCCTATTTGGAAGAATTAAGGACTAAGTTGTAGAAAGTTAACTATGCAATCTGCATACATTACAATGAGCTGATCTGTTAGTTATATTGCGCAGTAGTACACTACCAGTAGACTATTTAGTATACAAAATCATTACCACTTATTGTCAATAAATCTTTATGGTACTGTGTGTAATGTTTTTTTCCAAACAATTCACTAATTTTCTCTAAAATTTCAGTAGTGTTGCTAAATTTAATGGTGATTAAAATAAAAGGAAAGCCAATATTTGTTTGTGCTTAAAATGTGTGTTGGACTAGTTTAGTATAAAAAGAATCTAGATTATTGGGAAAAAATAGTTTTGTGGAAGGAGAGGTCATCAAAACTTTCAAAATGCCGATTTCCCGGGAGAAACGGATGACTCAGAGCCTAAAAGTACGAGTTTCTTCTGCACAAGGTTGGTATATATAGCTATTTTAGGGCTTCACTAATCTGCGGCACAGGTGGTGGGACAACACACTATATCATGAGTAGGATGGGGTATTTCGTCAATAACTTAAGTGGGATGGGTTATAACACAAGTATGACAGGGTATTTTGTCTTTAACATGAGTGGGACTGGTAAAGGGTATAATATGATATAACCTGTTCCCTTTATGACCGCTCATGATGGTGACCGTAACATCCCTTTACCCCTTCCCCAGTATGGAAAGTACGGCAGCTACACAATCGAGTTTTTTTCCCTACGTCTTTGCCCACTTGGGTAATATCTCACATGCTCGCGAGCAGGCAGTATAAACATCGTATAATTTCCAACAAACCTGTAAACATGCCTCTGGACCTCGGGTAATTTACTGTCAGTACGTTTTTTGTTACGTAGATAGATATGTTAGCTGACGGATATGATAGATTTAGGATAGAATAATGTTTGTTTAAGATTTTTACATAATAGTAATAAAACGCAGATTGTGTGCACTCTTGGACGTTTGCACACTGCACACTTAAATATTTGATGCGTGCACACTCGAGATCTCGGCGAAAAGTGACATACTTTCCATACGGGCCCCTTCCCACTGTCCCGCAGATTTGTCTTGTACAGCATGAATGTCCGCAAAAATGTCTTTTTCCGCCACTGACCCGCAGACTAGTGTTTATGTATGCTATGCCTAATAGAAATTTTTAACAATGTTTGATTGGTGTCACCTAAAGCTGTAAAGCTGATCAATTTAACCTGCACTTTTAGCCATTTCATGTTTTTGTTTTCAGTATCTCGTTGTAGTTGTACCGGTACTCTTTGCAACAAAAGTTTTTTAGGCAAAAATATAGAAATTTATTGTGGTGTTGTGTTGTGACACTAGTGTTGTGTTTTGACACAACACGTCACCAGCCAAGCTTCTTTGTTTAATGACAAACAGTTACTAACTCACGAAATTGCAAGATAATATTTAGTACTACAACTGTTAATTATTTTGTAAGATTGTACATTCGTATGTAAAAGCTTACATATTTTTTTCCAGCCAGGATTTTTCTCTAAATAAATTATGTAAACTTTGAACTTTCTATTCCAACTGGTTGGTCTGATGGTTTAGTGCTTCACCTTGCAGTCAAAGGGTTGCAAGTATGAAACTGGTCGCTAGCTAGTTGGTTGTGTCCTTGGGCAAGGCACTTAACGGACATTGCCTGAACCCAGAAGATTAGAGGGTTCTACAAAATTAAAGGAACATGTGAATCATAAACAACACACTGCAATAGCTCTGGTAACCCGACGATGGGCGCGGGGTGATCTGACGATTGCCCGGGTTTTAACCCCCTTGGTTTTCCCATTCTCGGGGATAAACATGAATAGCCTATCCTATCCGATTGGAATTTATCTGTTTTATTAGTTATCTTGTTGGTTAAGCACTATTTAAATTATATAATTTAAACTTTTTTGTATTATCACATACTGTATGAAATGTTTTTAAAAAACATTTGTCAGATCTGCATATATTGTGGACTGTCAGATAAACATTTATATATACATATTACACTGTTCTGAATGTTAATCGAACTGATTTCTGTTTAATAAATATTAATTTCTGATTATTTGTCAACAGCCAACTTAATTATTGTAGTTCTATTTTGTACATATTTAGGCCTGTTAGTTTAAAAAGTAGTCATCTTGTTGTTATTTATTTTTCTTAACACAAAAAAAAATGTAAAAATTTAATCAGCTTATATTTTTCTTATCAAGTTTGGTCTTGGTGATTGATACACACCAATAATTTTAATTTATCTACGACTACAGGATTAGTGTATATTAGTTACTAACAGTTTATTGTGTCTTTTAAATGTGTTGTGTTGATTGGTTATCGGTATGTTTTCTTTACCTTTGTCATAGTTTAAATGACGTACCATGCTCCGGTGAACCTAATATAAGCCATATATAAATAGGCTTATATGTAATTAATCATTCTAGTTCACTGTGTGCAATATTATCATACATAGCCAAAGTTGTATTTAACAGTTTTAGGCCTTCACTAGGAAGTAGTAATATATGCCCAGATTAAGTTTTTACCATTTATATTAACTGACTGTCTTTCATTAGTCAGAGTTTTATAAAAAGAATTTTTTTTTAATTAAGTAGAATTTAAGTTAAATTATATATTAATACATGGAAGTATAGGCTATAATATATATCTAAACTGTATGTATATACTTGTATGTACACAGTTTAATATATATTATATACCTGCATAAAATAATATAAACAGTTAACTTAAATTAAGGCTTCGATTCTTGCAGTGTAGTGTCAGTTACTATTAATATGGTAATATTTTTTTCTAAAATCCTGATTAGGGATGCACAAACTAGAATATCGAATCTTCCGGATTCGAATCCTATGGGATTCGAATCCAAATATTACGTTTATTTCGAATATTTGGATTCGAAATAATATACATTGCACATTAAGAAACGATAATTGCATGGAGTTCCTTTTTATTTCCATTGTACATATTACAGCAGCGTTGATTACAATGGATATTATAAGCATGGGCGCCGACATCCGCCGTTGCGCCGCAATGTCTGTTTTATAATTATGCAAAAAATTCCCTGTGCATTTAAATAATTATCACATTAAATCGTCTAACCGCAGCGGTGTTTATTGCTTTGATCGGCGGTTTGACCTAGGGTTACGTTTACCTAGATTCAATACAGGACCCACTAGACGCACTCCCGTTTTTCCCCATGTTCTTCCCATTACTAAGTATTAGCTAGAGAGACAGTAGGCTTACATCGGTTAACGGTTTTTTTTCTTTGATCAGTTAACCGTTATAAGAATCTGGGTTCTTGCACAGCCCTCGCAGACACATAAATATTTGGTTTATTCTTTCCGTATTGTTGACGCTGAGCTGCGTATTAACGACCATGCAATATTTCAGCGGGGGAAGTAGTTAGATTAAACACTTAAACTCCTGGCTTAATCTTTTAGCTTTGTAAATCGTTAGTATCATAGTTCTATCCCAGTTAGTTCGAGGCATAGGGCCGATTGTGACGTCATAAAATTTCGCGCAACGGTAACATTTTACTGAAGTCGCCGCCTATGATTATAAGTATGTAATCACACTGGCCAAAGAGGTAGTCAGCGGCAGCAGAAATTTTTGACGATCTTGCCACTTTAACTCGAGTTTGCTTTTTAATATAGAATAGGATTCGATATTCTGGATTCGAAATAACTATTCTAGAATACCAAGATATTCTAGTTTGTGCATCCCTAATCCTGATATTACCTTTTTTCTTCAATAGCCCTAATCACATCTTAAATTATTAATAATTATTACTGTACAATGAGAAGAAGAATTAGAGTGTCAAATTGTACAGCGCAATGTAATTGAATGTTGCATAGTTTCCTGGAATTATTTTTTTCTTTGTTTTAGACGGTGATACAGTGCATTCAGTTAATTCGGTTATTTTATTAAGCTAGTAGTATGATTATTTGGTGATGGATTGGCTAGCGGTTAAATTGCATTCCACTGAAGCTGAGGGAACATTAAAAAAGTCTTCTTCTATGCTATCACTTGTAGAAAAAGATCTATGTAGGAAACTGTCTTAGTTGTATTACTCACAATTGTGTTTAATTTTAACATTAACAAATATTAAAAGACAATAAGAATGTTTCAATTGACTTATAGTTAAAAAACTATTTAAAGTATTTTCCAGGATAATGCAACACTGAGTGGTAGGTAGTATAATGTATGTTTATTAAACATAAACATTGTTTATCTGCAAATAGATATTGTTACTGTTATATTTATATATAATATATATACCGGTATATATTTAAATTTATAGAACTTTAAGTTTTATATTTAATTTACTCATAGTTTATAGAAATAACCGTACCACATATAAACTCTTAAGAACCCGGCGAATTTTCCAGTTTGATATTTAATTATGGAACACATATTTCAGGTTGTGAAAAATTCAAACGGACTTCCAGTGCATCCAACATTATCACATCCAACAGCACATGTGGACAGAAGTACAACTTGATATCTGAGGGCAGCTTAAGTTGCCTATACCCAAATCCAAGCTCAAATCAGAGTACCAATTTGCTGAACAGGTTACTTCACCAATCCAAAATTTCATACTCATGGGAAACACACACAATTGTTTTGGAGGAAAGTCAAATCGTAACCAAAACGGTAAGAACAGTTTCTTAAAACTGTTTGATATTTTTATTTTTCAGAAGTGTACATTAAAATACTGATAATTTAGCGTATTTACTTTTAATGAAAAGTATTTACCTTTAATGACATGATATTATGCAAATTAATTTTGTAGATGATACAACTTGCATTGTATTCCAGACACCAAAGGGTATGTTTACATCCGGAATTCCGTTTTCATCCATTCTGAAAGTGACAACATTTAAAATGCCAAAGGCGCCCAAGTGCACCAAAGTGTTCACTAAGGATGGCAATTTTCTATTGCAGGTATAAAAGTTATTTTAATTTGCATTTATATTATATGGGCAAAAGTGTAGCTTCTCAAATTTAAGGTTATTGGTTCTCAAAAAGACTAGAAACTTCATCCTGTTTTCCTTGTTTCCAGGCACCTTCTGTCCATCTCCAAGACCAGTGGTTTTATTCCTTGCAGTGGAAGGTGAGACAAATATAAAAATATCTGTTGTTTTTCTATATTTTACAAGATGGTAAATCAGTTATAGGAGTAAAATTGCCTATTGGTTGTCTGCAGAATAGTGAAAGTGTCCCCTTAGTCACTGAGCAAATGTAATGAATGACGAAGCATAACTGATAAAATTGTTGATGTCAACATTGTGTATTGTTAGATTTTTGGCTTTGATAAATTAGATTATGTTTAGTCTAGTTGTCTTAATTATTTTTACCAAACGAATATGTGTGTTTGAATTAAAAAGAAGCCCTCTTAATATGCCAAATTTTCCAGGTCACTGTGAATAAATACAAAGATATTTTGATGGAGGCAAAATCCGATGTATTACTACAAGAACTCAAGGTTTGGACTTAATTTACAATTTTTAACAACTAGTTTATTAAACCAGGTTTTTTCATGAAATCCTTTTTTATACATAATAAAAGTGGTACCTGAGAATATTCGATAATTAAATATATGAGAGCTATGTTAAAATGGGTACTAAATATAAAAAATACTCCAATAGCAACAGATACAGTTTTTAAAATGTATGTGCCAAAATTTTTAATGCTGGTATCCTATTTTAGAAAAGAAATGCTTGTATCCTTTATGCCTTGAAATCTAATCGTTTTTGTTAAATAGTAATGATATTTATTACAAAGTGTAAAGTACCAAGATATACCATTAAAGGTTATCTTAAACCGGTATTATTAAACAAATACTTAAAAAGTATTTTATAAAAAAACAGATATTTTGATACTTTTTTCCAGAAATTTGAATCTTTAGGTAATGAAATACCCTTCATCATATTGAGACACATTATGGTTATAAAATCAATCAGCTCACTGTCTTTCCTGTGCAATAAAATCTGCTTCCCTAATGTACTACTAGACTTATAAAATGTATATGGGCTATTCTGTTTATACTAGGCAATTCTTTTTGTAAAGTAAATACAAGATCTTCTCAAAATGACAATTTTTAAACATCTGGGTAAAAAGACGATGGTTTCTAAATCCTTAAACTAGATTACAAGTGCCATATTGTAGAATTGTCTTACTGCCAGTTTACTTGTGATTTGGGCTGGTATAACTTACAACCGAAACACTTGTGTATATCTGGCTCGCTTGAATAAAATTCTAACTTCTTGCAGTTGCTTGTATCTCTGGCGATGAGTTTTCCACTTCATGTAGCTGACACCCACATTCCAGTATTAAACATCGTTTCCCAACTACTTTCCAAGGTATTACTTAACAGTATTACTCTGCTGTATTGTTATATTATTATAACATGTAGAAAAAAAATATACATCAAATATATTTTATGCATCAAATATTCAACATAACTGGGAGAGGTTATTTTAAGCTTTGATTTTCATTTTACCTATTACTGTGACCTTAACCTGATGAGGATAGGTGAGGTTAGTTGACTGTGGTTTAATTTATGAAGCTAAGTTTGCTAGTGAAGTTTGTCTGTTGAGTAAGTATAATAAATATATTTATTTTTTCTAGAAAGCCGTTACGATGAGCAACTTATCACAAGAAGAATTAATTACTGTAAGTCAAATAGCACTTTCTTTAACCTCCCAATTACACCTGCACTAAGCAACTGTTGGTGAAGTATCTTTTTTAAGAATTATACCTTAAATTTCAGATTTTATAATTTGTTTGTAATTTTTTTAATTTATTCGCCAAGTAGCTGATCACAATTAGTTTATATAAATTTTAAACATTTATTGTATCACCACATTTAATATAATAACCAATTTAATTAGAACATGCTTGCTCTATGAAAGTTAAAATTTTCCATGAACCCAAAAATACTCAATGAAAACAGTATCTGCTTAGCTAGCTACCATTACTTTGGTTTTTTGAAACCCAATCTGGGGTCGATTGAGTTCATCTGGTTTGTTACGTAAGTGGCATGTTACGCAAGTTACACAATCCATGCAGTGAATCAACATTGTGTTTTGGTGTTTTGATTCATTGTGTTTGATACAGGCACTGGCTCCTCTGGTTGAAAACAACCAACCCTCACAGGAGATATGCAGCTTTTTTATTAAGGTAATTTCATGTTAAAACCTGCTTATTTGATTTCACCATTATCGCCAAACATTTACTGTTTATGTACACTTTCTGTTACTATATCTTTATGTTTTCTGGGATGATCCGTAAAATGAGGAGCACATCTTTATATATTAAACATAGACACTTGTGACCATAATAATTGAATTTGAAAGATAATAGTCTAAGAAAAACACGTAGCCAACATGACACATTTTTTAGCGTTTTTGATTGTTGCTTTAAAGGGAAAAGTAGTATATTGCTCAGATGTACATTAGGTCCTTGCACTTAAAAGGCGCGCTCTATTTAAAATTGTTGATGCATGTTTGGTCAGTAAGCCATTGCAGGTAAACTAGGAAACAAAATCTAGATGGAACAGGAAACCCATTAGAATATTTGTAGTCATAATAACGTTTATCATAGGCCCATTAAATAATTTCCGCCTAAATTCAAAGCACTTTAAAAAGTGAAAGTACTTTGTTTTGCCTTTATAATATTTAAGTTATGTAGTTGTAGTCTAGAATATACATCATGTGTTATAGTTTTAGCATCGTTCCAGTGTACTGTTAAATTCATAACCTAACAAAGTTCTATTTAAGAATGGACAAGGGCTTTTAAAATACTTTACCACACTTTAAAAAACTTGTTTAAATAAAGATTTAAGCAAGGCTGTTGTTTAGCACTGGCCCTTTATCACTTTTACCTTAACATGAATTCTATGCTCACTAGATGCTAAATTAAAAAAAATATTTGTTTGGGTTATAAAAGCGTATTTTATTCACGTTATAGCGCATGTTCAATCAAATTTTTGCATATAAATTCCTATAATCTCAATATTGCACAATTTTGTGTTTACAGTGGTGCTAATAATCACAATTTTTCATAAGAAACTGTCTTGACACACAAATTTTAAGTGAAAGATTTTGGTGCTTTCCCTAATTGTAGCATGTACTATATTCATGTTCCTTAGTTTTATCTTAGTCATCCATTATATGCCTGGGGGATGTAGTGATAGTGTTCATCTAGATTAAGTATAAATATCGCTATAATGCCGTCATACTACGACAATTTTACTAATCACTTCTCCAAAATTACTCAACATAGATAATGGTTTTAGATTTGTCTTAAATTTGATTTCCGTGTAATAATGAGTAATTTACCTCGCCAATTCATGGTTATTTTACTGATTTTAATCATGTGGTTAGCTTAAGATAGGTTTTATTTTAGTAGAACCCATTATATAATTTCCATTTTTTTTAATTTGGACAATTCCTGTCCTTTATTGACTTGAGTCATTTCATATTTGATTCTTGAAATAGGATACATGCTGAACTATTTTCGTACAAAGCCAGGCTATTAAATATTTATTAGTTTTCTTTGCTCTGTTATGTTTTAGTGCAAAAGTTGATGTAAAATATTTTTCTTGCGGTATTTCCAATGACCATGTTCAACTTTACCATGTATAGTATTTTGTTATTATGCCAAATCAATATACCTCTTCCTGTACCAGTATAGCTATACGATCCGTGGTGCTAAGACATGATTTGATTAATACTAGTGCATAGTTCGTTTACAGTTCCTGTATTAAATTGTTAAAACTTTATGTTTTCTCATTGCCAACTCAATACTGTTCACCTTCGCTGGTGTTTTCAGACTTTTCTGTGGTCTAATATATACTCAAGCGTTTTTTTTTTAATTTAAGTGTCTAACTTCCAAGTGCACAAATGACTGGTTTGTTGTTCTGGCAGGTACTTTAAATTGGAAATGTGCCAGTTTAGAATTTTCTGTTTTGCATTTTAAATGTCAATATAATTTGACCCTTTCATGCTGCCTTGAATTGGTCCATGCATTTTAACATCAGATCTGTATTTCTAACATGTCAATTCTATTCAGCATTGTCGATACGCTCCACGTTCCCTCATTGTGTTGGACACGTTTACTCCAATAGTTCACCGGATTCTAACACAAAGTGCGGTACGTTTTACCATTTATATTTCCTTAGTGAACATTTTGTTTTTGCATTGCTTAAACATCATCTCAGTTTCTTTACTCCAACCTCTATTAATGGTCTATTGGGAAAGAATTCAGAACTTTTTTCAATCCTTATTTTTTGTAACAAACCAGTTTCATGGTAAGCAATAACACAAATTGTTTAAAGGAAAATTTATTTTCTTTTAACCCCACTTAGGTGCACTTAGGTGCTTTGCCACCTCCTTATGAATTTTACAACAAGTAATTATTTTTAGTTTAAACAGCAACTTTAAACCTCGTTTTACTGTTTGGCGTGCTTCCAATTGGATTTACTATTGAGAGTCTAGACTGTAGTGAGTGTAGGCAGTTGGTTCATGCATCTAAATATAAACCAACATCCTGATGAGTCTTTAGAAATAGTGCTGCCTTGATGTGCGTCATTTGTCAATTTATCTCTTTGTTCTTCTTATCAACTGAATAACTGCCGAAATTTCCTTATGCATCAAAAAAAGACAAGGAAATATAAAAATTAATATTTTACCACATTACATCCTCCATTCTTTTAACAGTACTGAACCTTGCTCTATATGTTCTTATCCAGCTGTTTAAGTGCAGTCCTAAATAGAATATAATGATTTCCTAATAATAATATACAATATTTATATACGAATGATAAAAAATATAATGTTTATATTAAAAGTAATATTTTAAAACGATAAATCTTCAGTAAAACCAGATTTTGTTGACAATAAATAAAGAACCCACAGGAGTTTTAAACAAACAGCATAAAAGCGAAATTTAAATTGATGCCCATTTCAATCTGATTGTTATTTAACAATAAATATAAATTATAAAATATAGTTTAATTAATTAGATAACCCAAGTCCGAATGTGAAAGTCCACATGATATTATGTCTTGATTATGTTATTACAACTGAAAATTAAAATGTCATGGTCAAAAATGACAGCCAATTACCCTTATATGTTGATGTACACAGAACTTTGGCAAAAAAACATTTCTTCGAACCTTTATCATCGAATACATCCAAGCACTCAACTGTCAGAATAATGCTGAAGAGGCATTTCGGAAATTTCTTAAAACTGTACATGGCCCGATGAGCCACTGCCCCCATCCAAGAATTCTCCACAACCTTGTTTCTGTTTGCCTCTCAGCCATCTATCGCTGCTTTGCTAGTGAGATTGAAAACAAAAGGCAAGCATATCTTATGCAACCTAATCTCCCAAAGATTTTTGTACATTTGTCATTATAGTAAAAAAGTTTTTTTTTCTACTTTTCTGCAATTATTTTATGGACTAAATTATTTAGAAATAACCAGAAGTTAATTATTGGTTTGTTTAATTGTGACCATTTACTTAATTAACAAAACTTATTTTTTCGATTAGAATCATCAATACCATGAAATATATGTTACCTCTTGGAACTTAGAGATTCATTTAGGTGAACTTGGAACTAAATGTCATGTACTAACACGATTTAAATTGCCTTTAAACACAGCCTTACAGGCATAAACTTAGAGGTGTTTGGTGTGCAAATTGGACGCTTGCCTCCAAAATTGCTTCCCCACGATCTATAATCTTAACTAAAATTTGACCTAAAATTACTTGTAAAAATTAAATGGATAGTACAACAATATAACCATGCGAACATGCATATTTTACCAAATGAGGTTTTACAAAACACCCAAGTATAAAGGATTTGCCTTAAATATCTTTTATGCCTATTTTTAGAAACAAGAAAGATACAAAATGCCAGAAAGACGGAACTCTGCCACCGAAGAGCCGAGCAGTTGCCACTTTGAACAACTATGGAGCCAACGCTGGAAAGAATTTAAAAAAAAACAATAAAGATGTGAATTTAAAATCTGGAAACTTAGCTGAAAATAAACCTCTTAACATCAATATGCAGAGTAGAGGTAATAATAATCTGATTTCATTTTAAAAACAGAATTCTGTGTTTAGTACGGTACCTATTAATCTATTTCTTAAATTTAGTTTCTAAATTTACATTTTATTATACAGTTTTTGGTGAATATTTCGATTTTTTTAAGTTTGGCATTATATTTTATAATAAAAATTTGTTAATTGTTATATACACACAATATTTGAAAAAACCTGGTTTTCAATAAAATCAGCGATAGAACTGAACAAATGCAGGAGTTTACATGTGTTTTAGAGTTTGTGTTGTCTTAAATGATTTTTCTAGTGATTAGTTTTTATTTTAAATAAAACATCGTGTAAATTTTTGGGATAGCAATTTTTATTTACCAACAGTTAAATGTTTTTTACCAGTGGTTAGTTTGTATTGTTAACTAAAAATTCTAAATTTTTTGGATAGCAATTATCAATAATAGTCGGGACCAATAGACTTTTGTATTCAATTACGCAGACTTGAACTTGAAAGAAACTCATGACCAGCACAAGAAGAGGGCAACCAGGTTCAGTGATGACAAGCCAACTACGTCCGAGTATGATATCGCCTCCATGAAGCTATTCGTACTCATTCTTGATCAAATGTAGGATGTGCTATCAGCGATGCGTGTCATAACTCATAATATGAGTCATAATATAATGGTCATTTTGTCATTTTGGCGCAACTGCCTTTGTCTGACACCATTCTATATCATCTTCAAGTCGCTATTACTATTATTATGTTGAATTAAGTGGTATGTTTCATAGAATAAAAGTTAAATAAACACTTAAAGTTGTCTGACTAAAGATTAAGTGTGTTTTGCACACAGTATACACATCTGATGATTTCTTATACAAGTAGTTGTTAAAATTTAATAATGTATTGAGTTGAAATTTAGATGGGTTACATTATGAACATTTTAAGAAAAGCCTGCATCATTACACTTAACAAGTGACAAAGCAAATACAAATGAATAAGTATTCAAAAATTCTACTACATTTTACTGTTTTCACAAGGGTTGCCTTTAATTAAAAATTAAGTTTCTATTATTGTATATTCCTAGTTGACTCTTCTGATTTCTTAGATTTCAAATTGAAGATTGGGGGCCAGGTGTCGCTGGTTTGCTACAACCTCTTCCGTTTCCTGAAGAGTAAGTTCGGTTTTTTTTTCAATACCCTCAGTCACTACTTGCGTACACTGTTATTAGACACCGATTGGGCACCAGTTAGTGACAGCCCATTATTAATTCATTCAGATGATCAGATTACAATGTGCCCACATCAAAGTGGTTGTAGTGCATTAAGGCTGCTTCTACATGTTAGCTTTCACACCATAAACAAACCAGGCCTTCGGGTTATTTTGGTTTTCTAGTGAATCCTGACGGTGTTATGATTTTTAATCTAATCATGGCTTGTATACATGCGGTTTAGTGTTTAGCAGAGATTGCCTGGTCTTTAAAATGAAAATCACTAAACTCCTTTGCCATGGGTTTGGCGTTGTATGAACAATTCAATAATACAATCGGTCTGTAATCATTTAAAGCGACATTTGCTTACTAATTCAATCTTAATATAAAACTTTTATTTTGTAGGAAGTAAAATGTTAATATTAATTGTTCTTCTGCAGGGCATTACGGAATAGGGATTTTATAAGGTAAGCTATTTGATTGTTTGGCATTTTTTTTGTTTGGGGTTGTTGTGTTGGTCTAGTTTGCTGAATATAGCAGAGCTAATGCACAATATTTACATTTTTTCTTTTAGTGCAGGAATGGAAACCTATTTGTTATCATAGGTTCGCCTAAAATTTGAAATATTGTTGTGGTCGCACATATTAAATGTTTTTTGTTGTACTTATATCCGGATTTCATGCCTAGTAAGATGGCTAAAAGTTCTTTTCTTAGATTTTAACTTATTTTGCTTTTGTGACGCATGTCCACATAAATAATAATGCAAAAAAGACAAAAAGGCGACTCACTGCATTGTATAGCACAATCTAAACAAAACTAACCGCTTTAGTCTTGATTTCGTTAAGAAAGGAAAAACATTATTCTCTTGTTTTTGTACATATCATTAGAATCTTGCGTGGAAGAGAAGAGATGTTTTAAATTACATTTGTAGTGATATTCTTAAGTAGGCCACATTAAATGGTCAAGTGTCACCCCTAGTCTCAGGATATATTTGGGATTGGGTATTTGTGACTTTCTTTTACGTTCCCCTTCAAGTAACGGCATTTTGATGTTTCCAAATCGTAAATTTTAAGTGTTTTTCAGGTTAAATGTTGAGATCTGGGAAATAGACAATTTATTGCAAATAAACAATAACTTACTAAGAAAATCCATAAACAATATCATAACAAGAAAATACGTAATAAATATTGTTTAACAGTACACAGAAACAGTTACGCAACCATAAAATACAGAAACAATAACAAAACATGAAAATACCTCAACAATAACGTAACGATAAAAAAATTAACAATAACATAACTGTAAGATACATAAACAAAAACGTAACACTAAAATATGTAACTAATACTTTAGAAAAAAATAGCCGTGCTATCATTTACATGCTTGTTTATCAATTACGAACTATTTTTGTTGGGAGGGTTTTGTAAAATTTAGAATTTTACATTTAAGCTAGGTCTATAAATCAATCATTTATACATGATTTGTTCGAAATTGAAGACATCGTGACAGCAAAAATAGTTTCAGACATTTTTGTGGTATTTTCTTGTTTTATATTAAATTTTGATTGTCCCAATTTATAACACATATTTACCTTTATCAATTTATAAATAACACAGTTCGTATACAAATCTTTTTATTTTAATGCCAAGTAATAAGATATTATTTTATTGCCAAGTAATAAGTAATAAGATAAGATATTTATTTTAATGCCAAGTAATAAGTAATAAGATATTGTCCTTAAAATTCCGTACTTAAATATGCATAGACAGGATGGCAACATATGGATCATGCTATTGTGTGATGTGTCACATGTTTCAACATGCACATGCCCGCTTTAACACAAAGTCTAGTTCACCAAACGGCTACAAAAAGGAACTAAAATTAGACATGGCGCCAAAATTTCCGTTTTTTAGAATATATGGCTGTCTTATCTCTTTGAAACAAAGTAGTAGAAATTAACGATGATCTCACTTATCTAGAAAATCTGTATACTTTGCATGCTAAGATGTAAAATTGACTTTTGTAAAGTTTTATTATAAATTACCGCTTATAAGAAAAACAAAAAAGCCAATACAATTTAAGAAACTTTTAGAAATGTTTGCCTACATAACTTTTATTGTCCTTAAAAGCAATTTTGAAGTCTACAAAATGCATTATTAATAATTATTATTGCAACAAGCTTACAACTGGTGTAAAACCTTTGCAAGCTAATATCAACTTGCATCAGAAACAAAAAGTTTGCCACTCGCTGATATGCGAAGTCCGTAAATATTGCATTCGTAAAGTTTTTCTAGTAACTACAATTACACAAAACACCATTCACACGTTGATTGTTTGATTTTGCGACGTCATATAAACAACCATTTACACATTGATTGATAAACTTTAGAATATATGTAGGACAATAAGTTATGTCAAGTTTGTAAGTAAGGAAAGTTAGCTTGTATAAATCCAAATGTATGGTACCATGGCCGTAACAGAGTATGTATAAATGAACAGAATTATAATAACATATTAGCCCTAATAATATATAATGATAAGCGTAAGACTACGGTATTCGGCATGACAACACTGTGTTTGTGATTAAATATACTCTATTTTTACCGAAACTCAAGATGCATATTTATACAAAGTTTCCTTCATAAAATAATGTGTCTGTGTTAGAATAATCGCGATACTCATTTAATAGTATCGCGATCATCATTATATCGTTGCAGATCTGTATATTCTATTATATACCCATGTTACATCGTTTAAACTTGGCAGTTTCTATTATTTAACAAGCTGATTCCAGATCAATGTACCCACTAATTGAACGAATCACTCATGATCCACGTGATGTTGTTGTGCAAACACTGCTACATCTGCGCGATGGCAAGGATGGTTGGTTGCAAATCTACAGCTTGAACTCCACACTTTGTGAGGACGATGGACGTTTGTTTTTATCTATGGTGAGCTTTTCAGAAAAGTTAGCTGTCTGGTTGTGAGTTTTTGTTGAATATCTAACTTTAATTTAGGTATATCTGTAACTTTAATTTGGGAATATCTTTAACTTAAGAATATTTTTAAGTTAATTCAGGGGCATTTTAAACTTAATTTAGGGATATCTGTAAATTAATTTAAGGGTATCTTAACATTTTTTTTTAAACCACCTTTCTCTCTAAGATTATCACTCAGTTTTTATGTTTTTTTGCTAAGACTACGATACAATACAAAAAGGCAAAATAGTTTGCCACTCCGCCAACAAAATCGAATCTTGTTTTTCCTAATTCCAGAAAGCATTAATTTTAGATATATTTTACACTAGAGCTGGGCGTAATTACGAAATTACGTTCAGTTACGTAATTACGACGTCGGAATTACTTTACGGAAGTCAAATCAAAATTACGTAATCTGTCCTTAATTACTTAAACGGGAATTGCACGTCATTGTAAATATACTTTCTGAGAAATCCCTTATTTCAGTTTTAACACATTAAGTTTGTTTGTTTATTTTTGTTTGAGTGAAATAGTTCGAACCTTAGAAATAATCAAAATAGCGGTAGAAATAGAAAATCAAAATACATGTGATCAAAATAATTAAAATAGCGGTAAATACACGAGATTCGCGCCAATTTTGGCAACGCCCACACGGTCTGTGGTTTGTTTACTCCTGTATTTGTGTTAACTCAGGACGAACGAACAGTTTAGTTTAGACTTTAAGTCTCTGTAGTTAAGTTTAAACTTTCATTCACTTTGTCTACCATCAAAATGCATCCAACATACAACAATTTTAGTTGTTTGTTTAAATGACAATGACATTATAAAAATCACGAAATTACAAAATTACGTAACTGAGCCGATGCAATTCCATAATACAACTTTGATCAATTTTTTTTATATTCACAATTTAAGGTGACGGAGCTGTCTCGACCCGGAGTGCAGTCTGGCAAAAGAAAGAAGTTTCTGAGCATGCTTCTCTCCTCACAGCTACAAGCGATTATCACGTTAGCAGTGAGAGGAAGTGAAATTATGATACAGGTTTCTTTAAATTATTTATTCTGTTTGAAGTAAAATTATTTTTATCCAATACATCGTTTGTCTTTGAGGCTAACAACTGAAAAGTTAACTTGTTAAATATAATTGTCTTACAAGAATGTGTCTACATTAAAGCAAAAAAGCATCCGATTAAAAGAGTATCGACCTAAGCCATTGTTAATGCAAAGATAGGGTCTTGAATTAAATGGAACTTAGATGCCTAGGGGCCGAGTGGAAATCGGGAACGCCCTGGTATGTCCTGAGATAAATTTGCAGCATATTTAAATGGGGAATAATTGATTACATCAAAAGATCTCAGTGGTATTAGGTGTTATTGGAGGTGTCCTATAATAGGATCAGAAATATTGCAATACCTAAATTTTTAAAGTAATTTCGTGTTTTAACAATTTCCATCGTTGCAGTTGCTGTCTGAGTTCCTCGAGCTGGACATCGTTTCCGACAAGCAAAGTCAACTTCAAATTTTCTCGGCGATGCGGTGCACTGCTAGTGGCCGGAAGGTGTATGAAGAGCTGTGCAGCAGGAGAGAGGTGAACGAACAGATGACCGGACCGACGGAGTTCCGGATGTCTCCAAATTCAACGGTGAGTTCAGTACCATGGATCCATTCAGTCAGGAAGTGATTCAACTGCCAATAACCAGCCCAACTACTTTAAGTGGTGGCTTTTTAAACAATCAAACATACAGAATCGTCCAAATTTGTTTTTAAATTCTTACAAAATTGATGAACTTTGGAAGCATACTGTGGTGTAATCTACTGCAGTGGGCCTATTTTTTTGAATAGTGTTATAATTTTGATTTAAGTTTAAACCTCACAGCTTGTTTATGCTCTGGCATTAACTCTGTCCTCATTTTCCCTAGTTTCATGACCTAGAGGTCCTATTGGGCTCCGGTTCGTGGGGCAACTTAGAACGACTCGACCTGTCTTTCATGCAAGCAACACAGGCTATCGTACCCACCATCTCAAAGTTGCGCAATCTCAAACATCTTGATTTGCGCTTCACCGATGTAAGTGGTGTAATACTCTTTTATACTTTGGATGGTGTGATCATTAGAATTCGAGGGTGTGGTTTTATTAAACTTGGGTGGTGTGATCAATATGCTGGGGTGTTGTGGTTATTATTCTTGCTGGTTGTCCATTTTGTTTCTGTGGTTCCCCAGTATTTATTCTTACCAACCAAGTCACCAACCTTTCCAGTTCAACGACGAAGGCCTGAAAAATTTATGTGACAGCAACCTAAACCTGGAAACGTTGAACTTGTGTGAAACTCAAGTTACAGATGACGGCATACAACACCTGGGAGGTGAGATTGTCATAATATCATATACCGTCTACCGGTGCGTTACCAATTAAAACACGTAAACTCTGTTTTTCAAATCTACTACAAACAAATCACCTGGCAGTATCCAATAAGCTACATGTACTCTTATGGTTGTGTTCCCACTATAAGTGGTTCGCTAACTCCTCTATTTATCATGTCTCCGATGACAACGTCATTATCGTTAATGTAACACCTATAGGTTTTTTGCGGTCATGAGCTATGCCTGGTTATTGATAATTCTAAATCTGTTCACAGTGCAACAACAATTAATATTTCGCCTTACTCGCCCACCAGGTTCGTTTAAAAATACACGTGATTGCTGATTAAGCATATGACGTACGCACTTATAAATATATCCACGTCAATCATACCAATCGATATACAGATTCACCGTTAAAAATAAACTCACAGATTAAGTGGCGTATTGAATAAGTAAACCCATACGAAACCCATACATTTCTGCTCGCAGTACCGTGCAGCGACCCATTAATTAGTGACACCCAATTCGTATTTCCGCAGTGATGACAAAGTTGAAATACTTGAACTTGAACAGCACAGGGATCACTGCCCAAGTTTTCACCAACTTAAAGGAATCGCTCTCTCCTGACGTGCATTATGACGTCACATACACCGATGCCTGGTAGCCTGGTCGATTTTTCTATGAATTTTGCTCCATCAATCATCGCTCGTAATTTCTTTGCCGTCGCTTTTTTACATCGTCTGGTCTCGAAGCCAGCATGTATGGGACAACACAAACGCCGCTGATGACGACACACACAGCGCAATTCCTCTGTGTGGTGTTCACATCATGGCATGAGCCGATCTGGTTAAAATTGCTTTTGCCATAGCGCGTAATGAACAGTGTTATTTTTCATTCTTCGACAAGTGTTTGCTGCCCGATTACGTTCGTTTTCTTGATTCTACCCATTTTCTTCACCGGAGTTCTTTTCTGGTTCATTTGTTTTTCTGCTTCGATTTCCGGGAATTCGCGGCTGGAGACGGCTTTTGTATGATTCGCGAAAGCAATTCACACGGCACCTTAAATGTTAATCGTTTTGCCATCTTTCACTTCTTACTGCGTCAACAGTGCCTACCTGCGCCAACCATCACAGACGTCAAACTTCGTTTCAACTTATCAAGCGCAATATCAAAGTATTTTTCCTTTCTTCATTTTTTTATTCGCAGTGTCTTCGTTTTCTCTATTTTTCGTGTAAATAGCTATCGTCGTTACGTTTAAGCCACTCAAAAGGGGCCGCGAAGAAAAACTACTCATAGACCTCCTTTTTCCATCGCATGTCTGCAATCTCGGTCATGCAGTCACCACCAAAAACACACAGTGACAAAATCACTTCCAATTGCGGCCTCGCGTTTCATTGCACTATTTTATTTTGTGCAACATTTTGCCATTCAAGTTAAGTTCGCAATATAGATGTAGAAATTTTATTTTCCTTTTGATAATAATCTCGACAATCACCTTTGATTTTCACCGATTGATGTAAAGCCTTTTTTGTTTCCTTTTCCAATCTCTAAACTTGAATAAATTCAATTTATTAAGAATTAATTTTTTTGGTGTATTAGTACATTAGCACAGTTATGTAAAAATTAAGGATGGAAAAACGGAAAATCTAGATTAGTTAATACACGTCAGTAAAAAAAAACACAATGTATAATGGGGAAAAAACTTGGTGACCGGTAATACTCACATTTAACCTATTACAAAGACTAGATTTACAGGTGACAGTTGGAATTCCCGGAGTGCTCTATAGCGCTATAGTGTTTTTGTTGTCAAGGACCACATTATGCCGTCTGACGTCAGATCAGTTATGTGTTTCGTTTACCCAATTAATTTCTACTACATGGTAATAATTTCACATTATTTGTAAATCTAACACATTTGTTATGTTTTACGACTGCAATTCGGCTTGTCCTTCTGGTCCTTGCCCGCTGTAACGAAGCTGTCACTATTGCAATTTTTAGGAAACCGCCTGTTTGTTATGAGGTTTCCTATGCAGTCGTATGTTAGGCCTATTTAAATTGTTCCCTAAAGATATCTTGTGAATAAAATATTATACTTCGACTGAAGATCTGTGTTTCTGCAACCTTTTTAGTGTACAAGCAGTGATACCTCGGATAGTTTTAGGCTTGGTGCATTACTGATACTTTAATATTACTGATACTTTAATATGGTATTTAATTAGGTTAACAAGGGGAAAATTCTGTAGTGCAGCTTAACTTGAAATGATCCAAACAATCAAGAAGAAACGTATAAAAAATTATTCACCACCGGTGTAAAAAATAAATAAAAGTACAAATCTGCAATAGTGGAACCGGTACTACCATTGATCGGAATTGGTTTACGTTGGTTTGATTACCTTCATGTGGAGTCGATTGCCGGTATCATATCCTGGCACTTATTCAGCATGTTGAGCTTGTTACCGTTCTATACCACGTCACTAATTGTATTTGTGAAGTTGATTTCGGTATGGATTGCATATAGGATAGCATAATCATGTTTAACCTCATGAATGGAAAAAGCAAGGGGCGTTGACAAATGTGTAATCGTAAGATCCCCTCGCGCTTACCGTCGGGTTATCGGAATATAAAGTGTTGTTGTAAAAAAAATCTAAGTCTTTTTTGTAAAAGGATTATAAGTGAGAGCTCTTTTTGTGAGGTCTGTTTGTGTGGAAGCGATACGGGGAATAGTTGGTTCAACGAATTCTAAGGTCAAGCTATTTTTGTGTTAAAACGTTGCCAATGTACCACATGGGGTGTGATTTAATATTTTTTTTATTAATATGTTTAAAATAACTAATTTAGCTTGAATTAGATTAGTTAAACCTTTTGTACACTATCCACGAGTGGGTTTGAGCTTTATGCGTCCACATGTGGCCACTTTTGCATGCTTTAGGAAAGTGAAATAAGTCAACGGCACTGTGTAAGCCAATAACAATGTCGGAGACAAAACAAACTGCACTTGGTAATATTACAGGGTACTAATTTATTCTAAAACAACGACATTTATCATGCGCATTATATTACTTTTTACCATTAGCCGGCTTTCCCGTACTATTGTAGTCTGTTTTTATATTAGATAAAGACTTAATTTTGATTGATTTATTTAAACTTATCGATAAGAGTTAACACCTGTAAAGTGCCTAGCTCTAGCCTAAGGACACAACCGCAAAAATGTACATTTCTGGTCTTGACTTCCACCGTTCTTCCCCTCACTAAAGCCTTATGCTCGTATAGGTAATCAATTCCAAAGCAATTGAATACTAGGCAGTAATTGTTGATTCAGATAAAACCTTGCCAATCAAGTTCAGGGTAGCCGAACTGGTTTGGACGTCGCAAATAATTTTAAATAGTCAATAAAACTAACCTAGAAGTGATTTTCTTAGTATAATAAAAGTTTTTGATACGCGTCCGTGGTTATTCCGAAAAAATAGACTCTATTTTCTGGTAGTTTGCAACAATGTCCTCAAGGCAATATGATTAAATGTCTGGTTTTTGACCTATTTAACAGTCATGGCTAGACTACAATATTAGTTGCATAAGTTGTGCAATATAACTAAGGAAGGGTAGGATTTCTTTATTTAGGTTATAACGAGATAAGTTGTTGAGGTTTCAATAGCAAGCACAATATTAATGCTTAAATAAGTTGTAGCAAGCACAATAGTAATGCTTTTATTTCCAGTTGTAATCTGACTAATCGTGATATGCGTTGTTTGCTGTTTTCAGTGCTTATTGTGGCAACTTATTTCAATTTAAATGAGGGTAGGTGCATCTTTATTTACCTGCCTATATGTTCAAGTTATTTTCTACTGTATAACAATCTCACTTTGCGTGTGGGGCGTTTATAATCTAAAGTTTGATTTTGTATATTATGGACTTTTTGATGCATAGCATTGACAGACAATTGAGGCACCATAACTTTTTGCAAAGTGCAATGATTATTTTAGTTGATTTCCCGTATGCATCAATCATTAAAAGTTCCTCGCTGCTCAAAGTTGACAACTTAGTTGTTGGTTCCAAACCTACCACTTTTTAAGTCGGCAGTTTCAGACAAGTCACTTAGCGGACATCACCTGAACCACGTTGTGGTGATCTAAAATCGTAATGCTCTAAGATCTTCGGTAACCCGACAGTTGTTATTGCATAATCTGCCCTAGTGAAACGCCCCTACATTTTGAAATTTACGAGGATAAATCATGATTATCCAATTCCCCGTACAGGTTGCCACTACGGTGAGTATAGAGCCTCCGGTCGGAAGAAGCGTTCGACAAGTGCTGAACTATACGATTCAACCAGTCTCATCGCTTGGTTTACAAACTGTATGAAAAGAACAAGTGCTGCTAGCGCTACCGATTGGTACAGCAACACTGCTTGGACTATTGCCGACTCCAACTGGTACTTTCGTACAGAAAACAAATATTGCAAAGAGTGAGTTATTTTGTTTTTATGTCACGAACGCTTGTATAAGATTTGAGTACAAGATAATCATAACCTGCTTTATCTTTCCGATGGCACAGCTCAGGTGGCTAGACTAGATTGTCAAAAAACACTTGTCTGTCAATATTTTAAATCCAACTGTCAATATTTTAAATACAACAAACAACAATATCATCGACAGCCCAGCTGTGGGCACGGGGTCATATGACGATTTCTTGTGTGCTTTTTATTTTGTTCCAGGGGTAAAAGATCCATAACTCATAACAACGATTATATTAGACCAATGGGCTCAAACTCATAGCAGGCGAAAACATCTGGTGCGACTGGCGTCTAATTTTAAGATTTTAAAGTAATAGCCACATAGTAGGATGCTCATGTTTATTCCAATAAATAGGAAAGCCAAGGAGGTTAACGCACGGGCAATCGTCAGATTATCTCGCGACCACCATCGGGATACTGGAGCTATCGCAGTGTGCTGTATGTGATACACACGTTCCTTCAATTTGGTAAAACCCATTAACCCGCTCGGTTCAGGCAATGTCTGTTAAGTGCTTTGCCCAAGGACACAACCGACCAGCTAGCGACCAGTTTCAAAGCTGCAAGTTTGCGGTTGAAAGGCGACATACAAACCCACCAGACTAATCTATAGGACCTTGTTTTATATTTTACTGTGTTTCTTTTTATGTTTTCTTGTTGGTTGATTTTTCATTGTAATTTGCGGCCCCAGGTATATTACACGTCCTTATTTGGCCCCTAAGCAGTTGGAGTTGGGACCCTTCCATTAGTTAGGCCATGTAGAGGCGTATACGATGGAAGTAGAAATGTAATCTGAGATAGATAGATAGGATAGGATAGGATATTCATCTTTATCCCCGTGAATGGGAAAACCAAGGGGGTTAACACACGGGCAATCGTCAGATCACCTCGCGCCCACCGTCGGGTTACCGGAGTTATTGCAGTGTGTTGTATATGATAGACACATTCCTTCAATTTGGTAGAACCCATTAATCCGCTGGGTTCAGGCAATGTCCGTAAAGTGCCTTGCCCAAGGACACAACCGACTAGCTAGCAACCAGTTTCGCACCTGCAACCTTTCGATTGAAAGGCGACGCACTTATCCGTTAGACCAACGGGCCGGACTAGACCAACGGGCCGGTTAGACCAACGTTAGACCAACGGGCCGGAGATCAGAAATGTAATGTGAGATCAAGTCGCAGCAACCAAATGCACATTTCATTTTAATGTAAATTTCCCTTTTTTTAATAATATTACCCTTGCCGGCCTATTTTTTGTAGATTTTTTTATCTTCAATACTTTAATCCAGGGGTCGACAACTTTTGGCACAGCACGTGCCACAAGTGGCACACAACAGTTTTTTATGTCACGCCGAGTGATTTGACTCGCACGCAAAATCTTTTCTAGATGTATGTGTAAACTAAAACTGTCTACGCTGCATGAGAAACCAACAATCTTGAAATTCGTAAAGCATGGAGGTCAACAGTCATAATTATTATTTTTTTCCTTTATTCGCTTTCTAATATTCAAATTAGGTAGTTAAAGATTTAAACCCTACATAACAATGGTTGGCACGCAAAGATGCTTCCATTATGATATTATTTATAAACTCACACTACAATCAAAAGGTTTCCGACCGCTGCTTTAAAGTATTCACGAGGTTTTTAATAACAGCTCGTCGACAATTACCATTGAAACAAATTGCTGGATATCCAGAGTAGAATCTTTTTTTGATGTTCCTGTCGCACTCACTGTCAAGTCGTGCATCAACGAATATAAGGACGAAACTATACGTACAGGTATGGGGCAACATTATCCTTACTATGAAATTGTATTTCCAGGTCGTATGCATTTGTTAAGTGATAACCCAAACTTAATAATTAAATGAAGGTTCAGCCCCTGCCACGCTCGCACCCTCTCGTAAAAGACGACAGGCTGAGCCGTCTACATATATCGAACCTGTATGCCCGGCAGTTAACTTATCAAACTACGAGAACGGCCTGGTGCTACAAGTTCCAACGAACAGCAGAACAAAGCTGTCTCTCAACGATAGCTTCGACCTCTACCATGTGTCTCAGTTTATTCGTTTTAATACTTCATGCGGGTTAGTGTATTTTGTTTTATAAAATATTGATCACGCATGTAAGCTGTGTTTGGATAAACTTTTTTAAAAATTAGAATTTAAAAAACCAACACGACAGAAATCAATGCGCGGTGTACCGGCCGAAAAATGTTCCAGCTTCAGACTGCTGGCCGCAACAGTTCTCTCAGCAGACACGTGATCTGTCAGATGTAAAGTTTCCGATACAACGAGTAAACGCCCGGTACGCCGCAGGTAAGAGAGATTTTACTCAACCACACACTGTTAATTAAATTTATAAGAAAGTCTTTTCATTTGCTCTAGTGTTTTGTCTCTTTTTAGTTTCATTTGCTCTAGTGTTTTGTCTCTTTTTTCAAGGGCGTTAAAAATAGCACCGGTAAAAAAACGATAAATTTAATTCCCTAAAAACTATGTTTGATCGAAGGTTGTCATTAGTTTGTGTATTTTAAATTAGGACTAAATTCGTTTAAACCAAATATCCATTAAACAATGAAATCAGTGCATGGACGTATCTTGTAAACAGACTTGGAAAACTGCACATTTTTTACCTTTTACAAATTAGATTAGAAATAATATTAGAGCTACAGTCTCTACAGAGTTTTTCTAAATAGATTGTATTTGTAATAACTAAATTCACAAAAAATTGAACACGGAATCAAATTCCGATTTAGAAAGAAATGTAATAAAAAAAGTTCCGTTCATATCCAATTAGAGTTCAAGAGAATAGCAAATGTCTGTGCTTCTTGTACAACTTTCTGAAAACGCCGTTGGTCAAATTAGCATTTTCGATTTTCGGGAAAAGCGGAAATCCGATTAGAATTAAAATTGGGCAAAATTTCGCAAATTAGATTGAAATCAGATTATCTAGTTTTCCAAGTCTGCTTAAGTAGCACATAATTTGTGGGTTGTGTTGTAATGTAACATCATCTTGAGTGGATTGTTCGAATTTATAATAAGTAAGCTCTCTGTATTCTTAATGGTTTGCCGAATACTTACTTTCTGTCTTTAATTTTATATACAAGCGTTTGACCCAACGAACGAGCAAGAGGAAAACGAAAAAGAATTTCTTAAAAGTGGCCTGTCAACTAAAGAATTTGCATATAGATTTTAAAAGACAAAACAATAATCCAACCATCCCAACTGTTTTAATGGATACATACATTTTGTCTTTTATTTGAATAAACAAGTAACTGGGTATGCCTAAATTAGTAGGTTAATAAATATTATCATTTTGTTTAGGTTTGACTGTCACCTCCGCTTTATTTATAATTTAATATTAACCACATTCCTTTTTTCATGAATTATTTTAACGAATTTTCGTTTTGCTGTCTTATTTCTATACCGGTAATACCTTTTTTACTTGGTATTTGTTACTTGGACAAAAATGGCTATTGCGAATAATCAAATATCTTATTTTAATACAGATTAATTTAACAACATACTAATTTTCGTTTTTTTAAATTTCAAAATTATACATTATATTTTTAATCCACAAAACTCAGCTGATAAAATCCTTACCATAAACTTTGTACCTCTGTCCTGGACTTTACCCTAAGACTTTACACCTTTATAAAGGTGGTGATATTGTCGGGGCTTGTCGTGGCAATTTCTTTTGGACGAAATGGTACAATGACGATAGCCCGTACAGTGGTGAGGGAGACGACGAACTTTTAAAAGCCGTCCTGCTTCGGCAACGTACCATGGTCTGTGAAAACCCATCGGGAATACAAGCTAGAGTTGTACAAGGTACATTCAATTATAGCTCTGTATTTTACCAACATATAGTGTGCTAAAGTTGTTTTTTTTTAATTTATTTTAATTGTTTCCGTATTCGGGAGAAATGACCTTTTTAATTGCTACCGGTATAACAAAAGTTTTCATCGGTGGCCAACTGGTAGGTAGAAAAGCGTTAGAAATATTAGAAATAAGAATTTTTTTTTAATACGATCGTCACTTGATATGTTTTTAAATAGAAAGAGATGTATTACTATTTTGATCACGTTGATTATTCGGCCACATACAATAGTTCTTTTGTTTAACAATGCGTCATCATGATATTAAAATGGTTGTTATTACGACCATTGTCGGATTAAAAATATTCTAAATATAATAAACCTGTTATTCTTCAAATTTTATTAAGATTTTAAATAAAAACGTTTATTTCGATTCTACTGTACCGAATGATTCAACAAATCTCCCGCAAACAAATACCTAACAAAACGCCCGAAGAGATTCGTTTACGTTTTTGTATATAATGTGAAACCAGTCAAACTAGATGGTGGTCAATTTAATAAACTTGTTTGTACAAATGAAATTGAATATGCAATTCTCCTTTAATTTTAAAATATCTAGACTTTTATGTTTTATATTATACAAATTAATTAAATCCTGGGTTTAAATGTTGCGCTGTCCCATGAAATAAAACGAATGAATCTATTCTAAATCAAACATAAAACTTGATTAGTGCATGTTATTTTTTTATACGGCTAAACATTAAAAAACTGATATGTCGTACATTGTGTTCTTTGACTTACATATGGATCAACAATGTGATTATTGGATATAAGGACGGATGACATGATCAGACTAGTTTTCGGTTTAAAGTTTTAACCTACTCTTACCATAACACATGTCCCCTGTGTATCTTGGCATGCCTTGATCCTAATGCATTCTACCCGGTCGATAAACCTATCAAGTTATATTGATTATGCACCTTATATCCGTCCCACCACGGTCCAAACATAAGTATTTTCCCCTTCCCATTACCAGGATTACGTTACATATAAACGTTTGGCTACACACAAGCTCGGCCCAAAACTCTCCACACATAATCATTTTATATGCAGGGGATCTGCCCTGGGGTCAAGCGAATCAGAATATTCAAATCAGTCCCTCGCTTGGTTTGGTTTGCAAAAATTCCGAACAAACAGATGGAAGATGCAAAGATTATCGCATCCGTTTTTGCTGCTCAGGTACAAAGAATCATGCTTGATTGTAATCCCATATCTCAGCCAATATATGAATACCTTATGTAATCAATATATATACATGCAGATATATACATCTTACTTTATTAGTATAAGCGCATAAATTTAAAACCGTTTTTTGTTATATTAATTTCCTGTTGTCGCAGCTGCTGTTGGAAGGTGCCCACTTCGCTATGGATGGACACCTTTCTTTGATCACTCCAATCCAGACGTACGAGGCGACAGCGAACTTCTACCGGCTTTGCGATCCAATTATCCGGGAAGAATCTGCGAAACTCCCCTGGCTATTGGAGCAGAAACGGTTGATGGAAGACCTTATCAAGCCAGCGGAAATCGAATTACCATTTCTCCTTCTTTCGGTCTTCAATGCAATAACATCGACCAAGTTAATCATGATCGTTGCAATGATTTTAAAGTTCGATTCTGCTGCTCAGGTACTTGACGTATTAAAACAATCATTAAATAGGTTAATATATGATCAGAAATGAATAATTTTTTATAAACTCGGGTAAAAATCGTTTTATAGATAACCATCTTGTTTGATTAGACAGAAATAGTTTTGCCGAAATTGGATATTTGCTTCAGGCCGCGCCAATTCTTTACGGACTTGTGCTTTACGGTAAACCGCCAATTACTAGCTTTCGAAACTGATATTTTGGTGCCATTTTATAGCTTTTAATTTTATCCATTATGAATTAACGGAACTTGAGGTCTGGCTTGCTATAAATATGAACAGCATATATAACGTCAAAATAATTGCTTAAAATACTCTACAAATCAATGGATATTTTTCGCATCTTAATTAACTTCTGGTATTAGATGTGGTCGGTAGCTGTCCTAGCTACACCCATCATTGGTCGCCGTGGTTCGATCATCCATCAAGTGCCACTGGAGACGACGAAAGTCTTCAACGAATTCGCCAATCCAACCCTGGTGTGTGTGCCGAACCTACTGCGATTCAAGCCCAAGTTTCAAATACGAGCGATCCGTATCTCACCGGCGGAGATAGGCTAAGAGTCGAACCTGGATTTGGACTCTTGTGCGAAAACTCTCTGCAGTATGAAGGGACAACGTGTAAAGAGTACAAAGTGAGGTTCTGTTGCGGACCACCGCTTTCGACAACCACAGAACCCACATCGACGACTACTCTACCACTTAAAACGAGAGTAGTTAACGCTTTATTGAAATACTTCCAACAGTTAATTGATATTCTAACGAGATTCCAAACTTCAGTCACTGGAAATCCCTAACCTTCACAAACATGGTGTGAATAAAGTAGAATTCGTTGACAAATATATTGCATTATATAAGCAAAATTTGTAAAAATTAGCTACTGTATACCCAATTGCTTATAGCCGTCGCTAATTTAAGATTTTGATTTGTGCTATTATTCTCAACTTCGTACTTTCCATTTACCGCAGTCATTTACAACTTAATACAAACTATTCGTGTACAAAGCCTAAAATATATATTAAAAGAAGAACGTGCAACACCGGAAAAAAGAAAAGCATGGAAAGACGTATTGATTTACTTTTTAGGGTTCCCTTTAAAATCGAAGGGCACGCATACTAATTTGTATCGCTTTCTTTCTTTCAGCTTAACGCTCGTGACAGGCATACTTTTATTGGCAAGAAACAATTATTGGCAAGAAATTTTTAACCAATCAGGGTAAAAATCAAATTCAAATTTACTCTTGTTATATGTCTCATACATAATTTATATATATCGTTATTTTTCTTTAAGCTTTAATGTGTTTCCAAGTTATTAATCTAAACTTCATATCGAAGTTCTATAAATGAAGTATTAATTTTGGTACACAACAAACAACAATAAGAACAAACAAACAGCTAACGTCCCTTAAAATTTCATCTGGAATGAAACAATCTATCATTAAAGCGTTTGCATTTTGCTGTGTTTTTTGGACCACCAACCCTTTGGGTGAATGTCAACGCTCAATCCACCACGCTCTTCGGTCGGACAGCCGTCACTTTGGCAGGTGTATTAAACAACTGGAATTAGTAGGCACGCGCACCTATCTAACCGGTATCCGGAAAGAAAAAAACAGATTTATATTCAAATCAGTGACCAGACTGTTAAACGACACATGTTAACACAAAGAAACTACTAAATAAAATTAACCTTTAAGAAAAGGCAACTATTATATATTAGTTGAGGTGGAAATTTAGGGTTAATCACCCGAGCGGATTTCCGGTAGACCAGACAATATAAATAACCCCCTAAAGAGATATATAATTCAGGGTATTGGTGATTGACGATAGGACAATTCGAATTTATCTAACGTCTGTCTTTGGGGGCATTTTTACTTAGAAACTTCTTTTCTTTTTTTATTTTGGGATTCCATTACACAAATTTTCCGAAATTTAATAAGAACCAAAAAATATGTAAATTAAAATTCTTAGTTTTTATTGTCGTAGACTCGCAGAGGGTCTACTAAAAATACTACTTTTATTTAACAAGAAGAACAAGAACTCATGACACTTAACGAACATTGTCTGAAGCCAGCAGATTGACGTGTAATTTATACACAAAACACTACAGTAGCTCCGATAACCCGACGGTGGGCGCGGGGCTATCTGATAATTACCCGCGTGTTAACCCTTTGGTTTTCCCATTCACGGGAATAAACATAAATATATGCGACGTATAAGGTATACCGAGGGTATTTTGCTTATCAATCGACCAATTATTGCTGCTTTAAGAAACATGAGAATTTTAAAGTAGGCTACTGTTAAAATTGGATATAGCAATATATAGTTTGTTTTTAAATTTATAAAGTTTGTATTTAAAGGATGCTTCTTAAAAAACTAGCAAATTACGTTATAAGCTAACTTGGTCGGAAACATAATCAACACATACACTTATGTGTGGCGCACAAAGAAAAAATGTATGTGGCGCACCAAGAAAAAACACGTTTAAGAAATTTTTGAAGGGAATTTCCGGCGGAGATTATGCTCGAACGCTGAGGGGATTTTGCCATTCGTCATGTCTTTAAGTAACAAAAATAACGATGAGTGTTTCTTTGCCTCAGGCAAAGTAGTACGACTTAGTTTATTTTGGAATTCGTTGACGCGCGTTTTATAAGCTGAACTATTTCATAATTATTGTATTATTTGTAAAATACTTACATCAAAGGACATATGAAGGAAATCACTCTAGAAAAGTTGTTTCGTATCGTTGTTGGTGTTTTCTGTCTAATAAGTCTAACACAAGGTAAGAAATCGTGCCTTTTCTAATTAAGCCAGACAGAAAGCAATATGTAGAATTAACGAATGGTGTGTACATACACTCACATTAGTACTTATACGGTGTCTCTTAGCATGTCACTACGCGGAGTATACTGATCGCAAAAAGAGAAGCACGACAACTACCAATACGACTTTCACATCAAGTAGCGATAGTTTTGATAGCAACCGACTGATTTACTGGTTCACGCAATGCATGAATCGAACTAGCACCATGGGCACGTACGACTGGGGGAGCGTGACGGAGTGGACAATCACCGATTCGAATTGGTTTTATTACACGCAGAACAGCAACTGCAAAGAGTAAGTTCGACAAAAATTTTATAAATTAAATATAAATCGTTTGGTCTTATTTTGGCCGAATATCTAATCGATGAAATAATACTCATTCAAACGAATTTTTCCTGTACAGAGGAGTCTTTACTGGGCATGACTTTGTTATACCCGATAATTGCTCACCGACAAACAGTAGTTAATAATTTCTGGTATATGATGGTTCTATTAAAATGTCCATTGGAAGCTGACTGCTCTAAGTGTGTCATTCTGTTTCCCCCGTGATGATTACAACGTATGTTAAACTTTGTTAAATACAACTCTTCATCTTCCTTGAATTTTGGATGAAAATTAAATTAATCCATATAAGTAACAAAATGTACTCATAATCAGATATACGTTGGTATTCTATAAATTAAGACATTTATTTGATTGCTGCACTTTCGTTGCTTCACAATTTTTGCGAATTAATGAAAACCCATAAAGGTAACTGTTGTTTGGTGGTTCAGGGGTATTTTCCCGTGGTCAATTGAACATTTTAAATTAATTCAGCGGTTGTATTCGAGATATCGGGCCCTTAGTAATATGCCAAAAACTAAGTTTCCAATGACTCTTCACAGAACGGGATTAATAGCTGGGCAACCACACAGTGGACCTGGTGTTAATTATTGCACAATACCGTATTAAATGAACACACTACAGCATATAACTTTATATATATTTTTTTATCACAAAAAGCACATTGCAACAATAAAAGTTTCGGTCTGAAATAAGCATTCACCCTATAAACCTATTCGTATAGTACAGATGGAGCTGAAGAAACAGAATGTTGGCTAAGTCGGGTCACATCCTTTATCGACGACCCAGTAGCCACAACGCTTAGAACTTGTATCAACGAATATTCGGCATACAAATATTCCAACGCGACAGCTGAGACAGGTAAATTATATGGATAGTCAAGTATTTGCGAGTTTGGTATTTGTTTAAGGCTGCATCACTTTAAATAATAATTGATTGACAATATCCGACCCACATCACACAGCAGATAGACAAAAACCAAACTTGTATCACAGCAAACACAGAATGTTACAACCACATTGTTGTATTCGGAGTACCGAAAACGCTTTTGTTTACCTTATATGTACAGATGTTAGCTTAAAAGCAATATTACAATATAAATGATATTGAAACACAATGCTTTTTTCAGCTAGTAGAAAGAAGCGGCAGGCTTCCGTATTAGCCACAGTTATCTGTCCACCTGTAATAAAAAGTGCATACCGAAGGGCGCTTCTTCTGGAAGTGCCGAAGAGAAGACGCAGAAATGCTACAAGATACGAACCCGAAGTTGGCGTATTCGATATCGACGTTGTTTCAGGCTTCGTGGAAAACTACACTACCTGCAGGTGGTTACCGACACCAAACAATATTTAGTTTATTGTCACATGCCCTAGGCTGATGAGCCAATCAGGTTTTTAAATGGTTACCTTGCATTCTATGTAGATTTTAAAATTCTTTTTTGTTTTTTTATACACTGATGCTATTTTTTGATTGTTTAATTTCTTCATATCCTATATTTATGTCAATTATTTTGCCTATGGTTAATAACGCAATCATATGATTGGAACTATTTCTACCCTTTGACGACGACGAAACTTTTGCAGTTTTTGGCACTTTTGAGTAAGGTTGCTTTGACCTTGTTTGCTGCGAATAGTGTTGGACATAGGGAAAAACAATCTATTACAAAGTTGTCCAGTAGATAATTTTCTACAAAATGGTATTTTTATTGTTTTGATGACGTTGTAGTATTTGTAATGACGTCATAATTAGTAATTTATACTCTAATTACTCGTTACTGGTAGTTTGTAGAAGATAGTAATGTATTACAAAGTTGTTAAAAATGAAATTTCCTACAAAGTTACGTCTTTTATTTTTTGATGACGTCAACTAAGCGTGATGGCGTCACATAAAACTGACAAATATGGCATTTCATCACCACAATCACTGTCGGCCTCGATCATGCTGGCAGCCTAATCGGCTGTAATCTATTGCGAAGTTGCCATATTTCTTCCGAATATCAAATGATAATTAAAAAACAAAGTAAACAAAGGCGAAAAATGAATAAATATCAATAGTAATTAGAAAAAACCATGTACACATATGTTTACATATATCGTTGAAAAATCGAAAATGACTGGAAAACTCGAAAACTAAAATGGCTATTGCTAGTTTTATTCTCACAGCAACTGGTGTAACAATTTTAACTCCCCAGAACCCAAAAAAGCGATATTTTACCTAAAGTTAAACTAGATACAAAAATTTTGAAGAAAAATGTTTGGAGCAATATTACTCAAAATTTTTAAATGGAAGGATTATGTTTTTATGCGTTATTTCGAAAGATCTATTCAAGTGCTTTCCAAAAATATCAAAACTAGGAAAATACCCCAAGAAACGACTGAATTGTGCATTTTTTTTCGGGGACACATCTGGGTTACAAATATATAACCGTCGTCGTCTAAGGGTTTTAAAAGCAACATTTTTTCTTTTATAATTTTTTTTAATTACATTATAGCGAGTGTAGTCGATACAACGAAGGTGAAACTGCAGCACAGTGCTGGACAAGTAGATTTGATCAACTGACCAAAGATGACTCATCACTGAAGGAGGCAATTCAAAGAGTTAACGCACGTTATGCTGGAGGTGTTTTCGCCATAAGCATTAACCAAATAAAGGACCTAAATTTAATTCCCCCGCGGCATTAGTTTTGTAATCAGGTTTT
>CH002323.1:260064-273063 GCA_000149265.1 Ciona savignyi
TTTAATTCCCCGCGGATTAGTTTTGTAATTCAGGTTTTCCCATATATTTTTTGCATGATGAACACATCTCGTTTCTATCGTCAAGTTGTAAAATCTTAGCCCACTCCTATACCAGAACAATTTAGAAATTCAAACCACTACAATCTGAGTTTTAAATTCATTGTCGTTTTGCAGGTGGTGCAACTGTTGGTTTCTGCAAAGGCAATGTCTTTTGGACCGAATGGTACAACATGGACCGACCTACACGTGGAGCAGACGGAGGGGATAACGAAATTTTGCCACAGGTTCTTCTGTCGCACAGAACTCGAGTCTGTCATGTGCCTACAGGAGTACAAGCTCGGACTGTGTCTGGTCAGTGCCATGTTTTAATTTTTAAGTTATTGCTCGCTTACCCTCTGTTCACCGAAGGGTTGAGGAGCTAAGACAATTTCTTGTATGTTTAAAATACCCTTAGAGTATTTAGAGTAAGCCATTTATTTTTGCTTGTCAATCATATCCATAGCTAATTGTGTTGCCTAAAACTAGATGACCGACCATATGGACGAGCAAACCAGACTCTTGTGCTAACTCCTTTAACTGGACTGATTTGTCAAAACTCACAGCAAGATGGAGGGAGATGCAGAGACTACAAAGTACGATTTTGCTGCTCAGGTAAAGGGAATCAAATTACAAACGCCATGTCCATTCCAAGTGGATTTTTTATTAACTTAGCGTCATCATAATACCCTATAGAAAATATAATATCTATAGAAAAAAGCCCAAAGCACCTTTCAAACCTAGGCCATGTTGGCAGTAAAGCCATGTCACACAGTGTGGTTTCATAAAGCTTTTATTAATCACAGATGTTGTTGGCAATTGTCCGTTGAGGTATGGATGGACCAAGTTCTTTGACATTGACAATCCGAGATTGTTTGGTGATTTCGAGTTACTGTCTCGTATTAGGCGTCGAAAACCCGGTCGTGTTTGCTCAGATCCAGTAGCGATATCCGCGCGTTTGCTTGATGGTCAGCCATACCAAAGTGGCGGAGATATTCTTCAATTAGCCCCACGAATCGGCCTGACTTGTTTCAATCACTTGCAGACGGGAAAACGAAAATGTGAAGATTACAAAGTTAGATTTTGTTGCCATGGTATGCAAACTTTTATTTTGTCTTTTTGTTTATTAGCCTAATGTTTTATTTAATTAGTTAAAATGAGTACAAACGCGTTGCGTTTAATTTACTATACGTTTCAAAACAATATATTGGGCAATGATATGTACGATTCATTTTATACCTATATTATATATTTTCTAAACTGTAGTGACTACGAAGTTCAAAACAGATTCGAAAAAAAGTCCCATGGTAGAACTTTATAACATCACTTTTTATATTCTCTTTTAGACACGGTGGGCTACTGTCCAAACAGAAAAATGTGGACACGCTGGATTGATAGCCGAACAAGTGGAGGGGATTCAGAAAGGATTAGGGAAATACGGCGACATAAACCACGATTTTGCCCAAACCCCATTGCTATTAGAGCACAAGTGGCCGACACCCACAGGTCTTTTTACACTGGAGGTGATAGAGTGAGGATTAGACCGAACGAAGGATTGACCTGTATGAATTCTGAGCAACAAGACAACAAAAACTGTTCAAACTATCGAGTGAAGTTTTGCTGTCAGAAAACAGGTTTAACCGAGGTCACTTTAGCCCCGGGCAATCCTATCACAAGCACACCGCTCACAACCACAACAGCACGAACAACAAGATCAACAACACGGTCAACAACAACATTACCAACAAGGAGGCCACACAGAAATAATAATTGGTGGGGTCGGATTCGTTCATTTGGTTGATAATTACATTGGTAAACTGATGCATAATAAATAAATCAGTAAATCGATTTTGTTTTGATATATAACGTATTGCATTGAATTCACTAAGCCATTCGCTTACATTTGGAAATAATATTATAAATGACTCTAATATATGCTTTATGTAAGATATTGAAGTGACTGGTTGTGATATTTCCCAGTTAATTTGGCTAGTATCATGTGTTTAAATATTTATTTGCATAATGTATAAAAAATAAAGTTCACAAATTAAAGGAGCCTAATAATATTTTAACCGCACACTTTGATAATAAAAGTAGAAATGAAATTTATGTTAATATGGTTATTATGGGTTTCCTTTGCAATTCCGATGGGAACATGGATTGATTTTACTTCGTTTTATTTCTTTCTTTTTTTTCTACGTCACACTCGTGACAGGCATGCGATGTCGCTAGAATATTGACATGAAGAGGTTATTCAATTCGGTTAAAACTTACAAAATTATTAAGTGGCATGCTCTTATTTTGCAAGTAATTTAAGATTTACAAAATCCCAAGGGAAATTCCCGCTATCAAAAAACATGTAAAATAGAGGCATATTTTGAGCATTTTTGGCTTCATTGCCGATATTTTCGTTTTAGAAAAGATTACTTACTTTAAACTTCAAATGAATTCAAAGATGTACAACACGTTTCAGTTAGAAAATATATATATCAAGTTTGGACTGGTAACTCGTGCACTAGTTAGTTTTTGCTTGCAGAAACAAACGTTATACACTTTATTTAAGATACACCAAGGGTGATGAGGCAGCCAGCAGGGAACCTAATTGTTTCTGCATGCAGAAAAATATACCGTACGCCTAACAGGGGTTTTAAAAATAGTGGTCGTGAACACGTGGTTGTGACACTCTCTCTTGTTTTTTAATCAATCATACTATTGTAATAAAAGATTTCAAAGGATAATAAATAAATTTGTACGACAGTTTAAGGAATACAAAAATACAAATTAGTATTAAAAAGACAAACTAGTCCAAGGACACAACCGACTAGCTAGCATCCAGTTTCGATTCTTAAACCCGTCGGACGAAAGGCGACACACTAACCCACCAAGCTATTTAGACGAATCGCGTTTAATTAAGGAGTCAAATAAGTAAATAGTAAACATGTGAATACTTTAAGCCAGGGGTCGGCAACCTTTTCATAGTCGCGGGCCAAAACCAAACTCAACATGATCTCGGCGGGCCATAATAAATTTCTCAACTCCACAATAAACTTATCTACGTTTTAATATCATTTCAAGATTGCAAAATCAATTAGAAAAATATATGTTTACCGGCGAGTATTATCTATCGTACAGGACTTTAGTTAGTAAAGAACACGATGCAAACACATATGAACTAGAAAAAACGATGTCTGTTGTGTCATAATGTAACATGTCATAATATGTGTTATTACGTCATAATGTCGTAATATTACATTTGGATTATTCTACTCTCACTAATGCGCATGCCAACAAACACACACACTCATTGCTTTCTCTCAAAGCATTTTCTTTGTCTGCACGCACACATTCTCAATAGACACGGTCAGGCACATTTTTTATTATTGCCGCATAAGATTGTTGAAATTCATAAAAATCTAAGATTGCAGATGACACAGTGGGCGGTATTCTATAATACTTTAGTAAGATGTCTCGGGCCGAATGATTTTGCTTGGCTGGCCGGATGCGGCCCGCGGGACGTAGGTTGCCGACCCCTGCTTTAAGCTGTGCGAGTTAACATCTACCCAAAGCAATAATGGAATCGCACTGAATCTTTGTCATTCGTCAGACAACATGGTCTAGATATGCGGAACCCAAAATTTTAGGTGATAAATTTAGGGGAATTCCCCTGGGACGCTAAAAACCAAAACGGGATTTTTTCTAAAAGATGGCTTTTGGGGGCATAGCGCTTGAACGACCGGTCCAATTTTAATCAAATTTGGTGGAATGTAAGTGCACTAACCACGGATTTAACAATTGGAAGAAATAAAATATTACCTGGGGAAATACCCTAAAAATAAGAATAAGTTCTTAAATCATGATTGTGACAGGCATGCCATGTCGCCTCGACATCTACCAAAAGGAGTAATGGAATCGCAATAAAAATGTGTCGTTTATTAGAACAACATGGTTTATATATGCATAAATTAAAATTTTAGGTGATAAATCCAGGGGAATTCTCCTGGGACGTTAAAAACCAAAACGGTATTTTTTTCTAAAAAAAGATTTTTTGGACATGGCGGTTGAACGGCTGCTCCAATTTAAATCAGATTTGATGGAATGTAAGTGCATTTGACACTGATTTAACACTTAAAAGAAATAAAAAAAATAACTTGAAAAATTCCATAAAAATAAGATTTAGTTCTTAAATCATGAGTCTGACAGGATCCCATGCGTTTATGCTTGCAGAAACAAAGTACATACTTGGTTTATAAGATACCAATTGTGGTTACAAGGGACCATGTAGCATGATTTTATGGCATACAAATGTGTTTTACAAATAGTGGTGTTTAAACACGTGGTTGACACTCTAGTGTGTCTTGTATTTACAAAATGTGGATACCAGTTCTTTCCAGTGTTATGTCTTATTTAGTTGTATGGCCTAGTTGATTCGCTGCTAGAAAGCACTTGCCGCTGACGATTAATGATTTGCACATCAGTAGATTAATCTTTAACCAAGGTAAATATTGCCGCTGACGTCACCTATAATTACAATCGGGGTAAAAAAGTAACTTTCCCTGCCATACAAGTGCAGTTTGCGGTGAGGATTGTTGTATTATCTTTATATAGATTGTAGATAGATTCAGGCATCATAAATCTTGTCACTTTCATGACTTGGCCGTACAAAAGATCTAATAAAGCAGTACTTGCACTTTTCATTTACATTATAATAGAAACATTTTTGTACGTGTCCACAAGTAAAAAATTAAGAGTTTAATGATTTCTTTGCCTTCAGTGACTCATGGATGTATCCACTGGGTGTTTTAATAAGGTAGGTATACAAATCGAAATAGTGCATATTTGGCCATGCTTCAAGTCAGTCCCTTCATTTTGGGCAATTCATATGGATCTGATAGATGTATGCTATTACTGCTTATCAATTTTGTCAGGTAGTGTAGACGATGTACTACAGGTATCTGTGCAGAACTCTGTTATAAAAATACAGCTGTCAGAGTACTTTATAGTGTAGGCCTACGAGCTACGAGATATACCTTTAACTTTAAGGTACCGGTACAATAGCAATGTACCGCCAAAACCTTCAATTGACAAATCTGGTATAAACTGAGTAAATACCCAACTTGTCTCGCAAGTTATGACTGTTTAAACTGTCCACAGGTTGATCCGGTACTGTAAATACGTTTAACTTTGTATTCCATGCAAACCAAACACCATTAGCCGCATTATAACATCGACACAGTCATTGTACAGTTTTAACCTTTGCCGTGCGATGCATTGTGACGTAGTGATAAATTCGGTCTATTGAAAGTGCATGAGGAGTAAAGAAAAAAGATCCGCTTTTAAAGTCGATCAATGAGATTTTATAATAAACATAATGTTTTAACTGTTATAGTATTTCTATGGTATGGTATAGTTGTTGTTGTGGAGTTTTGTTGTCATTGGTTGGAGCACTTATGACAATATGTAAATAATGTTACACCGGATACACCGGCCGTGCTACACCGGATCGACATCCCTAACTTTTACAAAAAAGCACAGTGGTTTTTAAAACCTGGGAATCGTCATTTATTTTTAATGATTATTATGTGTTTCTTTGAAAAAAGTTATACATACTGTTATGGGCCCTTTTTGGGAAAGGGAGCACATATTGTTTTTGTCCGTTTTTTTTCTTTATCCTATCCGTATCGTTTTCTTTATTTTTTCACTTGGGAATTTTTCAAAATTTGGGAAGTATACTTTTTGTCATACGCAGGACAGGTGTATCTGGTCTGTCCGTTATCGTCTCCAAAACGAGCATTTAAATTAAAATTAATTTTCACATATAGTAAACAAGACGACAGTTGATTTTGTAACAACCAACCTAATTAGAGTGCAAGAAGTTTTAACTGATACTTAATTGATTTCCTGATTCTGTAACATGAAAAAAAAACAGTTTAGCAAGTACTAATTTTGCGTTTTGATATTGTTAAGTTTAAATTAAAGTTTGTTAATTTTTTTCATTTTTGTTATGGAGATCCGCCTTTTAACTAGACTATAGATATAGCCAACCACGTGTTAACCATTACTATTTTTAAACCCCTTTTCTGCATGCAGAAACGATTAGATTCCCTGATTACCAAATTACTCTTGGTATATATCTGATAAAAAGTGTAAAACGTTTGTTTGTGCAAGCAGAAACTAATGGATTTCTGAGTTACCAATCCAAATTTTATATCTCTGTTTTCTGAATAAAATATTTACGATTCTATACAAACAATACAAAAACTAAAAGAATGATTTTTACTTTGCGAGACTTTTGGAGTGAACATAATATATCCAATATTTGTTACTGCATATTTAATAAATATTACTTAACAAACTCTAAAAATATTAACTTATTTGTTCATTTTTGTATGTATTTATGGGGTGTTAATGCAAACTGATTACTGGTTTGTGTGGGGAGTTTTAATCACAGGAAAGTATTATATATAAAGTTCATATTTATTACAATTCAAACTCGCATATACTTAAAACACATTATTAAGCCTCTTTACATGGGCAAATTTTGCGAGTTAACTCGCATCGCTAACCCGGTTAAATTTGACGCACTCATTGCGTCATCACGGTTCAGTGATTATGCGGGTTTCCAATCGAGTTTGCCTAACTCGCTCGTGCATGGTAGGTTAACCCGCATTCGTCATTCATTTGTATATTAGCATCTGCAGGTAGGTTGTTTAATATTTTGTTTTGAGTTATGCTTGTGGGATGACTGAAGTGAAATTACTGTCATCATAACTATTATTTTTTTCTTTTTATACTTTATGTAGTGTGTTAAACATAGGAATATTTATAGACTAACCTATATAACATTTCCTTCATTAGTATAAACGAAATAACTGGAAACTTGTTCGTGCAACATTTTATTGAAATTGTACCAAGTTAGAAGATAAATTAACAAACAACAACTAAATGCGGGTTAAATAACGCTACATGTAAATTGAACTGCTTAGCGCGTAAAGAGAGGGAATACCCACGATGCGAACTAAAGCGAGTTAACTCGCATCGAAAACACGATCATGTAAATAGGCTTATTGTCTCATAACACAGTCGAAGTTAGTGCTGAGGTATAGCTGTATGGATTCTTTGTATGCCTGGAGGCAAAGTTAGTTTTCGGGTTGTCTTATGTTTTACCAAAATGTTGTTGTGACATTTTCTGCAGTTCACTTTTTAGTCGTTAAGCAGTCGGCATTGCATAGCATTGTTTAAATCTAAACACAAAGAATATCTGCCCAAAATAATTGCAATGCGATTTAATAAACTGATCAGGTTTTAGTAGATATATTATATAAGCTTTGCAGTAACCCGCTACGGTTTGGAGTATCTCCAACTTTTATGATACTTAAATATTACAATGTACCTATCATCGCTTTAGTCTAGTTAGTTTATATTTTCTAGTTAATACACGTTTATTTGTCTTAAATTGCAGTGCAACGTTTCTAAAAGAACCTTAGGCTATATATGTATGCAATTATTGCGCTTAAAATTTCCCTTAAACAAAGTAAAAACCTAAAAAAGTAAAAAAGGAAATGTTGAAATAGTTTATTGTAAACCCGTGGAAACAACAATAGGAGTGTCAACCACATATTTAACCATTACTATTCGTGAAACAATAAATTTTTACGCTATGCTCTTATGCAAGCTGGCCCCTTAACCACATTTGGTTTATTCAAGGGTACATTTTGATAAGCGACACATATTGTTTTTGTCCATTTTTTCCTCAAATGTTTGACTTGTAGGCATTATTTTTTCTCCGACACTCATCAAAATGAGTAACCGAAACGCACTAAAACTTAAATATTCATTGGAAGCATGGTATAGATATGCAAAATAAAACATTTTTCGTTGATAAGTAATTGCCCAGATTTGACAAACACCTACAGTCCTACACCATAGTTTTCCTAGAAATTTAGCTTCTTTTGAGCATGGCGCTTTAAATTTGGTGGCGAGTTAGTCCACTCGACAGTGTTCTACCAAAGAGAAGAATGCAAAAAATGAACCGGAAAAAATAGCGTAACAAATGAGATTTATTCCTGAAACATGATTGCCAGCCATTAATTCGGATTCAAATTTTGACAATTGTTATATGACCAGATATAGATATCTAAAAAAATTGGATGAGAATCACAAAGCATAATCACTCTAAGTATTTTTTTTACAAAGTGCTTTTGCAAGTAGAAACTAATATGTTCATAAGCTATCAATTCAAACTTGATTTCCATGTTTTCCTGTTACATGAAATATGTCTATACCAAGCGTTTGGCGAAAACACGGTTAAAAACAATACGTTGTTAATTTTCCAAATGTACCCATAATTATCTAAGCCGCATATATGTGTTACCCTAATGATAAGTTTTGTCCAGCATACTTAAAAGGTTACCACGGCCAATCCGCGGGCCATTGCTGTCTACTATCTATATGGTTCGAACATTGTTCACATAAGTTACAATCTGGTTTAAGTTAACACTGTTTTTATTTTTATATAGTACAAAGCAGCATATCAAATAGGCAAAAAAACTTGCCTACAGAAAAGAAAACGGTATTCATCATGAAAGTAATAGTAGCAGGCTTGCCGAAAACCGGTACCAAGACCATGCACGCGGCTCTGAAAGAACTTGGATATAATGTGTACGACATTCTCGAACATTTCGACCACCATGCCCATTATTGGCATAAGTTCTGGGATGGTAAAGGGACTACAGAAGACTTCAAGAAGATGTATAAAGAGGTTGATGCCGGGCTTGATGGGCCGATGTTCTTCTATTGTGAAGAAATATTAAAAGCGTTCCCGGATGCAAAGGTACTATATACAGGATTTTTATCTTTTAATGCCGTAAATTTCAAAAAGCGTGTGCGTTATGACACGGGTAGTTGTTAGTTTACCTCCCGAATACCAACGAGAGCGTAGCCATGTAACTGTCATTGGTTTATCGAAGCTATATCAGTGTGTGTATATGATTGAGACGTTTTCTCGATATAAGTAGAACCCACTACTCTAGTGCAAGTATTTATTTTAAAGCAGATATTTCTCAAACAGCTGATATGAGTAACAAATCGTGATATTTTTAATGTAAAACTGAAACAAGTTTTGACAATTTATCAGTAGCCCAAATGTAAGTCAAAGCTTATTTATCTTTTGATCACAAATAGGGTGTTTGAAAACTGCAAAAAAGTCATAATGAAAGGTGATATAACATGGGTAATCGTGGATACTTCGAGTACCGTGTCGGGTTATCGGAGCTATTTCAGCGTGTACTTCCGCAGTAGTTCGATGACTACAATTCTGACCTGTCAGGTTCCAAGGGCAAACTAATTAAGTAGATGGTGTGTGTAAGTTTTAAACTACTATCTTAAACACATGCGTGCAAATGCGCTACCAAATGAGCTACTGCATGCACATGCAGGTGATTCTGACGATACGAAACGAGGACGATTGGTGGCAAAGCCTCGTGCGACAAGTTGATAATATACTTTCCAGCCGTTTCTACGCTATCATGCAGACAATTTCGCCTACTGGCCAACGCTATTTTCGTTTTGTGCAACGACTGAGTAAGTTTTTTAATATGCTATAAATACGTAAAATTAAATGGCCTTTACCGTAAGGGCCCGTATTCCCACGATTTTAGTAACTTTGTAGAGATATACACCTTGCCTATAAATTACACTGTGAGAATTTATTAGGGTTTTTACAATCCACAGTTTAAAATATTTGATATTACCCAGACTAATAACGTAATTTAATACTATAATATAAAAAATATTTTTATTTTTTGTACTGTAATCAAAGTAATAACTAATTATGCTTGGACATTAATTTAGAATTTTTTTATGTTAATCTTCCTCAGTGGATATTGAGTTCGGTTCGCACTTTTTCCATCCTTTTCAAAGAGTGAACACATTAAACGAAATGATATGCAGGAGGGCTTTCAGACAGAGCAACTCATACATTATGCAGGTACCTGCAATCAACCGCTTTAACGATTTAAGCTAAAATTGGGTAGGGCATGTTGTTAGTTTGTAATGCATTAAATTTGAAACAACATTCAGGATGTTTTATAAAAGCGTAATCGTCTGGTTATCATGTGTCCAAACTGCGTTTTTTTTCGCCGTGTCAATTGTCTTTTTTTTTGAATTATCAACGATCTGTTTAAGTCCACTGCGCCCAGGCATTAAATCCATTTACATGGCGCTTTGAAATGGATTCGAATCTATTTCGCCAATCCGTTCTCTCGTTTTGCGCGAAAAGAAAAAGGCACAACGGATTTGAAATGTCATATCTCCAATCCAATAAAAGGAGCGGTTTTCTGGAACGGCTTGGGATTTGAATTTAGGCTTAAGAAGTTTGAAAACTTGTAAAACTTTAATTTTTAGATGTTTGACTTATAAACACAACTTTTGCCAGGTATTAGAGTAATATAGCAAGCCTAGTGTTTCTAATGTTAGGTTACCATCGCAAAAATTGTTAAATTAAAAGTTGTAGGACTAAATCAAAACTATTATAATCCAGGACAATACATAACTCATACGCTAACATTTCACTAGGCTAACCGACAACATTAACATCAGCAGTTAAATCCAATTGCATTCTGAAAACAATAAACAAAATTAGCATCATGTGAATGCGACACTTAACGGATTAGATTTGAAACGTGTGTGACGTCATTTTAAATCCGTTTGGTTTTTCATCCGATCCGTTTGAGCATGCATCATGTAAACGGGTTTATTGTCTGTTGAATGCCAATCTCAAGAAAATACGCGAATTTCGTCTTCGCCTCATAAGTGATAGACATATAATACGTTGAAAGCTTAATTATACCCCACGTCGTATAAAATCGAGATCGTTACTACAACTAAGAATTTTTTCAACGATCTGTTCAAATCTACTGCGCCGAGTCATTGTAGGTTGAATGTCAATCTCAAGAAAACACCTGACTTCGTTCTCACCCCATAACCGATAGACACACAATAAGTTGAAAGCTAATTTATATCCCACGTCGTATAAAATCTTTACCGTTACTACGACTAAGAAACACATTATTTTCTAATCTTTCCTAGAAAGTGCCCAAGGATAAGCTACTTGTTTTCAAAGTATCGGAAGGCTGGGGACCGTTGTGCAAATTCCTAGAAGTCGACATACCAACGACACAATTCCCGCATAAAAATGCACGAGGTAATTTGCTGAAAGAGCTGGACGACCATCCTGTCATGGCTCGAATGAAGAGAGAAACATTGATATCGGGGTGCACGATTCTAGTTATTGGGGGATTTGGTCTGTACAAAGCATACAAAAAGTTTTCAATTGACCTTTTTACTGCATTTTTACCAACATGGAAATGATAATAATATGCTATGTCAGCACAGTGCATAATTAATGGGATATAGCTTTGAATTGCTATATATTTTTATTATATCTATGTTACTATTAATTCCACCATAAGTGGTAAACAGCCTTTATATTTCTGTGCATAACTCAATCAATATATAAATATAAATTGTCAGTGGTAGGAGTACATTGCTTAATACTAAGGTTTGGGGATTAAATGATATGAAAATATACGAAAAGTGACTTCAGAATGTCGGTTATTTGTGATAAAACGCGTAACATATGACTTTGAATTACTATTTACTAAGGTCGAATTACTAACACAAGTGGCCGACACACGCAGGTCCTACACTGGCGGTGATAGAATAAGTATTAGACCAAACGAGAAAATAATCTGTATGAACTCTGTACAGCTGTGTGGCCAAATTGTTAATACGACCGATACATTGACTGATTTCAATATTAAAAACGGTCTAACTGACGAGCCCATCACGGTTTCGAAATACCGAATTAAAAAATGGAAGGACTTCGAAAAACAAGAGAACCATCTGTTCAACTAAAAAGTGTCCACCACGTGATAGTCACCACTATTTTTAAAACTCGTTTTACTGTATACTTTAGGGAGGCGTTCAACCTAAGACTTTTTCCAACAAGACAGCTAAGAAATGCACAATTAACACCTTTATTTCACAAAGCTCTGCTCCACTATTATAAAACTCCATACACAATTTTACAGCTAATTAAGAACATCGGTGTTCAGCCAAGCACGTGCTGCTTTGAACCTTACAAACATTGAAGAATCACCACATTGTTACTCAGCAAAATATCTACCTAAATAACTAGTTCACTGGATATTTCCATTACAAAGTGCATAACGTTTGTTTTCTAAAAAAAGAATATCGGACGCACAGTGGGGAAAACTAAAAGGAGGGAAAGCGAGAAGGCGGGAAGGAGGGGGGAACTGTACAAATCAAGATTATGACATTAGTATATAATTGAAATTAACCACTATGTACGGACGTTTTTATTTCTTTTCCCACGGAAGTAAAAGTTTGTGGAATAAACGGGTACAAAATTTTGTGGAATAAATGGTTAAAAAAACGAAATTTTATTTTCAAGCACAGGTTATTCATAAAGAAATAACGCTTTATTTCAACATCATGTCAGATTACACTTGGTTACAATTCCAATCGGATAGGCCAACTCGCGGACTTATAACTAACTATCTGTGTAGTCATAAAGATATCGTTATTGGGCTCTTTATTCTTCAACGTACTGGAATTTAACAGTTACTCTTGTTCACTTCGGAAATCCACGCAAAACGTAACAATATCCAACCCACTCATAGGTTGCTGATGTATATGCGGTTCATGTGGTGTGTTGCTGTCTACGAATAGTGTATTTATGTAGGTTGTTTAAAACCAAACAGTGGTGCGTACAGTGCAGTGTTAGGCTGATTCTTAATACTGTATATAAGAAACGTATATTTCTGTAAAGTATATTTAGCCTTGGTGGGTAGTATATTTAATATACTACAAGAAGGATTGTCCGGAGGCACTGTATGTATTAGGTTATTCAAACTGTTAGAAAGAGCTGATAGTGTGATGACT
>CH002323.1:273163-331942 GCA_000149265.1 Ciona savignyi
GGGGTTAAGTTATTTTTTGGATATTATCCCCAAGGACAGGATTTTTTCCCGGAGGGCCACGTCTAAGGCATTTAGGGTTATTCAAAACTGTTAGGAAAGAAGCTGAATTAGTGTTGAAGACTTCTTTTTATTAGTAAAGTCCGGGGAAAAAATATTCTTTCCAAATGATCCTAATGGGTGCCAGATATATAACAAAGTTTATTTTTATAATATATATATATATATATATATATATATATTAAGTATGTAGGATTGGTTGGGTTAGAATACTTATATAAATACCCGTGAATGGTAATTACAAGAGGATTCTCTCAAGGACAAACGTCAGATTTCTTACAATACGTAATTGAGCGTTCATCGGTAATCGTCACACTGAACTATTGCAGAGTATTGTGAATATGATTTATACATTACTTTAGTAAAACCTATTAATTAATCAACTGGATTCAGGAAGTGTCCGCTAAGTGCCTTGTAAAAGGTTTTGTTCACCTGTACATTTCTATAGGACATACCCGAATACCTATAGATCCGCTTCTTGCCGGTGACCCTTTGGCGAAATGTCGACGCGCTAACCACCTATATTCGACCAAACTAACTATTTTTACTCACTTTGTTTAGTCAAATATTAAACAGAATGAACTAAATAGAGTTAATAAATTATATTGTTATTTGTTAGCTAATATAATCCAAGTATTTATAAACTTAAATGCTTGAATATATCTTTGATTTAAATTTCCATTGACACGAAAAACGAAATTATATTAGTCCAGTGGTGACGCTTTTAAAGAGGAAAACATTGTGCCTGATTTGATATCCCGATTTCAGTGTATTTATGTAAATATATGTTTATACAGCGCATACCAAGTTGTTTACATTAATGTATTTATGTCAATGTAAATGTATACAGTTCTAAAAGCGTGGTTAAACATAGTTGGTTTAATTATCGTTTTAAAAACTCGCATTGCGCAAAATGTTGTCTCGGTGTTTCGGGTGCATGTTATGTGAAAACGAAGAAAGGCCAAACAATGATCAAAATACTGTCGGGATACACAAGCCCGTCACAAATTCCCCTTTTGGGGTGCCAGCATACCATTCAACCGTTCTTACAGTACCGACAACTCCGTTACCCGAACGTGAGTAGTTTTAACACTAATTGAATAATAATTTTAATTCTATATAAAAAACTTTGATGTTTAAGATATGTTTATTCCGGTGAATAGAAATATCTCCGCAGGAGGCGTTAACAAATGGGTAATTATCAGGATAAACCCACCATCGGGTTAACGGGGTTATTTCAGTGTAACGTGTATGATTTAGACATTCCTTCAATTTAGTAGATCCTACTTATCCACATTTATGCTATATCCGTTAAGTACCTTGCCCAAGTACAAGTAATTAGCTATAGCGACCAGATAACAGCCTGCAACCATTTTGCTAAAAGGCAACGCCTGCCCCATCTATTTTAATTGGACAGATGTTTTTAGAATGATAGTGCTTTATGATTCAGATAGCCTACCTCTTTTCTAAAAAAAACTCAACCAGCTATAAAATCTTTTTGACTTAAATTTTGTCTCTATTCTTTACTTTTTAAATCAGACAAAAGCATTATCCTCAAACTTATAGATCACTTATTTCCGTTATTTGTTTTTCAAAATCATGAACACCAGCACCTAATGTGGGGAAATTCGTGGCAATGTTTGACTATGATGCTCGTACCAAAGAAGATCTACCATTCAAAAAGGGAGAAAACCTCATTATACTAAACAGGTTTTATTTCTGCAAGAAAAGTAGTCGTGTTGTTAGACATATACGAATATATTTTGAAGGTGGTTACAACGGGAATAGCCGACGTAGTATATAATATTCAGATTTAATGTTGTTCTAATGATTACGTTACTACTGTATCATAAATCTACTAAGCATAGACTGCGATGTCCTTCTTGTTCAAATATAATCTGTGGTTTCTTTTACTAGAGATTACCGGGAATAAAATATAGAAATATCATAACAGTGAAGGGGAGTGGTGGCACGCAAGATCACCGACAACCGGACAGACAGGTTATGTTCCAAGCAATTACCTCGCCCTGGCTGGCGGACTTGAATCTGAAATGTAATTTACTAATTTTTAAATAATTATTTAAAAGGAATTTCTTTATCATTATAATGATAGATTCGCCTATTTTAATTATTTCGTTCCGGACATATTATTTCTTATATGAGAGTAATCCGTGACATGTAGTTGCTGCATTTAATACACACAAACAGTTTTGTAATACTTCTATTGATACTGTTCGTCTTATTTGTGTGAATAAAACATTTTTTTTAAATTCCGTTCACAACATACTATCGCCACCCATAAATCAACAAAATATAATTTTGATTAATATAAACTCTTTCTCTATTTTTGCGTAATAATCCTTTTAAAAACGCAGTTGGTTTTTCGGTAAAATCAGTCGGAAAGAATGTGAGAGAACAATGAAGCAATCTCAGCGTGGGACTTTCATGGTTAGGGAGAGCGAGAACGATCCAGGTAGCCATTTTGTATTCGTTGTGGGTATAGGATAGGATATTTATGTTCATCCCCGTGAAAGGGAAAACCAAGGGGGTTAACACACGAGCAATCGTCAGATCGACTTGCGCCCATTGTCGGGTTACCGGACCTATTGCAGTGTGTTGCGTATGATTTACACGTTCCTTCAATTTAGCAGAACCCATTAATCTGCTAGGTCTAGGGCTCTAGGCTATGTCCGTAAAGTGCCTTTCCCAAGGACACAACTGACTAAATATACCGACCAGTTTTGCATCTGCAACCTTTCGTTTAAAAGGTGACGCACTTAACCGCAAAGCTAACCGGCCGGAGATAGTGTGCTCGTTGTCGCAATAAGTTGACAGAAAATAACTTGAATAAATGCTGTAGACCCGATCGGAGTGTTTGCAATGTAGGGCCGTTTGCTCTTTCGTGCAACCAATGAGCTTCAGTCCTTGTGTTGGGAACTAAAGGTAAAATCTAGGAATATTTTTTTCTCACACTACCGATCTTCTCAGGCGCTCATTCTCTTTCGATAACTGACCAGGTTGAAGAAAATAGGTCCATCATTAAACATTACAAAATCCGGAAACTGGACAATGGAGGGTATTACATCACAACGAGAGCACAATTCACTGATTTAGTAGAACTTGTCAACCATTATCAAAGTATGTCACAACTTTTTTTATTGTGAAAGAAAAAAATGAATAAACAGCAAAGTAACAAAAAATTAACATTTCTGGTATAATTTAAATATCCTATAGGTTCATATTAATTATAGGTTTACTTCCAATCTGATCGGAACGCATTTGGATTTCACTTCGTTTTTTTTCGTTTTTTTATTATTTAAACATCCTCCAACGTACCAAGTTTTGAAGCAGCTTGTTAATACAAACGTAAAAACGTAAGATGGAAAAAAATCGGGAAATTGGAATTATATTAAATTTCTGGTTTTTATTAAAGATTTATACCATTCTGTTGTAAGAAACTGCGGATGGGTTATGTTGCCGACTACTTGAACCGTGTCCGAAGACAGCAAAACCAGGAGGCATGGGGTTGGGTCGAGATGTTTGGGAGATCGATCGGGAACAACTCACTCTGCAGAAGAAGCTCGGAGCTGGAATGTTTGGGGAAGTATGGAAAGGTGCAGGCTTTATTTTAAATGTTTTTTTGTATCTGAACTTATTATGAAGTTGACTTTATATTTACAGGTTTATGGAATGGGACGACAGAGGTGGCTATAAAGACGTTAAAGCCTGGCACAATGTCGCCAGAAGCGTTCTTAGAGGAAGCAAAGATCATGAAGATGTTAAGACACGAAAAATTGGTTAACCTTTACGCTGTGGTAAGTATCAATTATGCAGGTTTAAAACTAATTCCTATCGGGAATTAAAACAGTAGCATTGCTCTAAGTATCCTAAATCTCTAGTCCGTTATTGACTTGCGTTCTACGAACAAATTCTAGGTATCCACGGAGCCTATCTACATTGTGACCGAATTCATGTGTCATGGAAGTTTGCTTGATTATTTGCGTGAAGGACCCGGGGTAGATTCAAACCTTGTTGATCAGATTGACATTGCTTCCCAGGTAAGTATTGTTGGTTTATCAGTATTCTATTAAAATGTATATTGACTGTATTAAAACACGAAAAATAACGACTTACAGTTTCATAAAACAAGAACGAGCTTATGTTTTTTTTTATTAATCATCGATCACTTTCAGTACAAATGGTGCCATTTTTGTTTTGTCTGTTTTATTTTCGTAATTTTTCTGAATGGCAGCAGAAATTGTTTGTAGCGTGAATTTTATAGAAAAAAAGATGCACAATCGGGTTAAAATTTGATCAAACACAAGTTGTAAAAGTATTTTCGCTTACATTTTAGTGATTAACCCCCAATGGAATTATTCATAATCACTCAAAATTAATATCGCCACTCAGCATACTTGTGTAGCGCGCTTAGGCCTGGAAAGTGTGTAAAAATCAATTTGTTGCATTTAATAGCTAGAATTGTTTAGATAAGTAAAGTTTTCCCATGATTCTCAAAAACTAAAATTGTGGACTGGCATTTTTAGCGGATCTTAAATCTGAAAGGATATATGAAATCAGGCTAAAATATTTTGGACGATGATGCAAGTTTTGCTTGCACCAACGTTGGGTGGTAATAAGTCTTATATAAATTTCTCTTATCCCCCAAAACTGAACTACCTGACATAGTTTTAGACAAGCGCTTTTACGGCAATAGTTTATAAAAACTTTTTTTAGAATTATGGTTAGGCAATGATTAATAATCTTAATAAAATGTATTTTAATCTTGATGTATTTTAAATTAATTTTTTTGTACAACTGGGGTTTAAACTAAATGTATTTTAATCCGAAATCCCGAAACGACAATACGGTAGGGTCTTAAATTTTTTTTAAATTTTACCATGTTCTACGTGGATGTAGACCTAGATTTCGTCCGATAACGAGAGAGAAAATTCTTAAAACTAGGTGAAAGCTTTTATTGAAAGCTTTACCGGTATGGTTAGTGTAAAACGGATTATTCAATTTAGAGTTGTGCGATCGGCTTAACAGTTATAAACCTTCATGGACATTTTGTAATGTAGTATATTACTACTTACCCAACCATTCCGAACCTGTTTTCACTTCTAATCTAGATTGCAGCCGGCATGGCTTTCATTGAGCTTAACAACTACATTCATCGTGACGTAAGAGCCGCGAATATCTTGGTGGGATCTTCTCAGATTTGTAAGGTAGCGGATTTTGGCTTGGCAAGGCTAATAGAAGATGACGAGTATAATGCTCAACAAGGCAACTAATTAAAATCAATTAAATAAATAGCTCAAAGGTTTGAACTAAAGATTTTGATTACATGACAGCGAAACCCATTACAACTGAAGTCTCTATAAATAAAAATCTTTTAACTGAACCTCTTTACTTATATGATCCTTTTTAAACTTATTAGCTTGAGAACTGTAGCCTTTACATCACTACAAGCACATACGTTTTAACCCTTTAACTAATCTTTGTCTTAGTAAAGGTTCCCACAACGCATGTTAGTTATCTTACCCCATACATTTGCCATTTGTTAGTGAATTAAAACAGAATTTACACGAACCGCAATCATTTTGTTACATAGAATACCATGTTCATTTTGTCAATTGTGAGTCTAAACAATTCTTATTTTTTAAGAAAACCCACAATGACTACTTCGAAGAAACTCTTGCAAGTAACAATAAATAAAGTTGTTACATAAAAGGTTTAAACCTATAAGGTTTATTTTCCACATTTATCCAATTATACAACCATATTATACTAGAAAGTGGCCATTTAAATATCATAGAACATCTACCCCAGGTTCAAAGTTCCCCATCAAATGGACGGCCCCCGAAGCTGCCACCCACGGAAGGTTCACCATTAAATCTGACGTTTGGAGTTTCGGGATTTTACTTACCGAGATAGTAACAAAAGGAAGAATCCCATATCCAGGTAAAGGTTCTGATTTATTTATTTATTTCATTCTACCGCAGAATATACAATGGAAGACTTGCATTGTGCTTACCTTCGCAAATTAGGTTTTTATTGTTAACTTGTACTTTTTTAAACCAGTATCATTCACAGGGATGAAAAATGCCACTGTATTGATGCGTGTAGAAAGTGGGTACCGGATGCCGAAGCCTCCCATCCAACCCCCTCAGGCACCATGTCCCGATTCGCTTTACGAACTCATGCTACAATGTTGGCATCGGGATGAGATGCAACGACCGACTTTCGAATATTTACAAGTGAGTCTTCGTATGTTGGTTGACTGTTATAATGTATGGGTGATTGTGTTTTTTGTATTGTTGGAGGCGAAACCAAGCTAAACACACAGTAAGCGTTAGGCTACCTATTTTTGAGGGGCCTTCTACACCAGACATAAATCGCACAGCAGGAATTTTAGTTTAAAACACGATATTCCAGGAATACTGAAACGCTCTTTCATTTTAATCTTGTATTCTACATCTACGTAAACTTTTTCCAAGCAAATTGTGGGTTTTAAAATATTTCAATGTGGGAATATGTTATGTATGAAAGAATTACTGAATATATAAATGTATTCCATCTTAGGTTTTCCTAGAAGATTACTTCACCGCAACTGAGCCCCATTATCAGGAATCAGGTGAAGGGGCATTTTAAACCAAGCGAAGGGGCCACGCTGCCTTAACCACTTTCATGACGTATTTAATGCTTAAACGTAAACAAACTGATAAAACAATGCATGTGGTGTCATAGCAGATATAAAGCACACTAAGCAGACTATGATAAAGTCATAATTACTCATAGATAAAAATTATCATGTTTCTGCATTAATTGTTATATCCATTTTTATCGTATTATCAGTTTATTAAAACATATTGAACAGTGAAGTGTATTTTAGAAATAAACATAATTACCTAACTATGTTTGTTTTGTTTACGATGTGATTGTGGCCCCCCTTAAATAAAAGAGGCAAATAATATGTTATTTCTTTTTTCGTCAAACGCTCGACGGAGAAGCAATATAAAAAGTTCAATAACTGCAAGATAATATGATGTTCATAAGCCTAAACTGAAATTTTTAATAATAATATAAGTTTCTGCTTGCAGTAACAAACGTTATACTTCTTGTAATATATTTACCAAGAGCGGTATGGTTTTCATTAAACGCTTCCGATCCTGTGTAAATTAAACGTCGAGGCAAATTGTTGGCATCCCAGTTAGGATTACTGAAAGTTTTAACCCGATTGTACATTTCGTTTTCACAAAATCTGGCCACCGAACAAGTCTGTCTTGGGTTTGACACATAAAAACTTGGCGAATAAAAAAACTTGGAATTTAAAGGAAAACCATAATTACTAATCTGGTCGTTTTTCTCCATTATAATATATTTTTCCATTGTCCAGGACGAACACAGCAATTTATTTTAATTTATTTATACAATGCTATTTGCTTTATGCTAAACTTAACGATCAATCGATATAATTATACATTTTATTTCGCTTTTTTCGTTGAATATTTGTTTATTGTTGATCAATCGACAACCTTCGTTCCGCATGGTGGTGCTGTTAGATACGGATGGTTGCAGGATCCAATGGTCGAGTCGAATACGGTGCCTGTTCATACGAATATAACGTTAAATACTTGTTTACTTAACTTAAAAATTATTTTATATTTACCGGGTGCACACGGGCGTCTCCAGATGTTTCCAGAGGCGCATTCGTAGTACATGCTACAGTTGGTCGGGTCTGGCATAAAAACATGAACGTAATCGACAGGACACTCAGGAGTTAGGGGTTCTTTAGGACAAGGTTCAGTTGTACTTTGACAGTAACATTTTCCGACGCTGCGATCCCAGCAAGACCCGGTTACATTACACTGCGTGTTATTGTTCGTTTACTAAATGGTCATCTTACAATCACTATAAATGTACCCACGTCTTGTTCGCTGGAGTAACCTAGTGGTGGTGGGCCAGCAATTTCATTCGTCGGGCAGAAACCTTGTTAAAGTGTTGACCGTTTAGTACGAATAAGCAATAACTGTAGGGGCACAGTTACGAAAGATTCTGTTATGTCTATCTATAATTCTATACAATGGTTTAATGCACACACAATTCCCTTTATGTCGTCACTATAATTCCAGTTTTTAGTTTACCGAGGGTTACTTCTTCCTCCAGAAAGTCCAACATCTCCTCAGGGTTACTTGGTTTGTTTGTAAGATATATTGTTCCACCGGATTTGCTAGCAAGGTCATAATACATTCTTTCTCCGGTTACAGACGAGGAATCTACACAATGAAGTGTTTGGTTAATATTTGCATTGAACTTGAGACCATCTATAGTTTTTTATATCCTTTTGAGTAAATATTTACCTAGACTTCGTTTCTTTCGAAACAAACTTTCCGTCCGTCCGTCAGTCACAAAGTTCGTGCAATATTCCACGCTCTGGGAAATGCACGGGTCTTCACATTCGTGACAACATCCCGTCATCATAGGTATAAAAGTGCAACCTTTAAAAAATTAACAGTTTAAACTCACTTTTTCGCTATATCTGGCCTGGTTTAGAGTGCTGGTTTATTTTTGGGATCATCGTTAAGCCTATTTTTAAGTAGAAGCCTACTGTACTCGGAGGTTCCTTTATACGCCCCTTACCCTTTTCCTCGTACATTTCCATAGTTCTTGAAAGCAACGCGCCGTCTTTTGCCGTGGCGTCAGTGAAAAAGAAAATTTTGCATCCACCATTTTCAAGTGGAACTGCAGTTGCTGCGTTCTAAAATGACTATTTTATTAAGCACTTTAACTGATTAGAATAAAATATTTTCGAAAATTACCTTTATTCCTGTCATGCTGTATTCGGGGCAATCTCCACCACCGTGTGCGTACAACGCATCAATTGCTGAAATAATATCACCCACTTCGGTTGTCGGACCAATTACTTCTCCTACGTCTGGTAAAATATTTCAACATTATATTATTTAGCTTGGTTACATTCGAAAGTACCAACATGGGTCATTAAATGTAGTGAGCACCCAACCACCGCTTGGCATATTAGCACAAGAAGCATAACTGCCAGCAACGCAGTTAGTCAGCCATTCTTTTACAGCGACAATTTCGTTTGACATGGAACCGGTGTCGTCAACCACAAATCCAACATATGTTGGTGCTGTAAACGGACAACGTATTAACAAAACAGTGTACGTCGTAAACTCACACTTAGTTGTATACTGTATCTATAGTATAGTGTATAACAAATAATATATTAAATTTTAAAACTTGTGGTTTTAAAAAAGTAAAGTGAAAACCAATTAATTTTATCGGCGTCAGTTTCAAAAGTATTATGGGTTCGTTGCCGAGACCGTTTTTTTATATATAATTCGGCATATGTACTGGACGCGTTAACCATTTGGCCACACCACTGTACTATAAGTAAAATAATGTGTGCAGTAAAATAACTCTTGATTGTATACTGTACCTGGTGGGTTAGGTGTTGTAATTATTGTCGTTGGGTTGTGTGAAGCAAGAGTCGTGGTCTGTGTGTGTTCAGATCCACCCTCCGTCGTGAGAATTGAAGTTGCTGTATTAATTGTTGTTCTCTCGGTTGACGTTGTCGATGTTGGATCCGAACCGGTGGGCGTCGTAATATGAGAAGTGCTTGTTGTTATCTTGGAAGTTGTGGTTGTTGGAAGTTTGGTTTCAACGGTTGTCGAACTATAGTGCGCTAAAATATTTTTTTTAATTATTTATCGGTAAACTGATTTACTGTCGGATAAAATGCTTACACCGGTGAGCTGTTAAGGCAGTTGTGAAAACGATTGGGTGTACTGATACGTATGGATGTAAACTTACACCTAATATTGCGTGCCATGTTTGTTTATTATTCAAGAGTTTGAAAGCCAAACTTACGATCGTCAGTCGGCTTTGTAGATGATGGCGCATCACTTGTTTTTATCGTCGTGATTGTGCTAGCAGTTGTAGGTGTTGATGAAAAAAACGGAGCTGCGAAAAAAAATATTAGCTGAAAAATATTACAATTTCGTTAAATTCAAAAAATACAATTAACTTACGGTCGTGCGTTACAATGGTCGTGGGGGGTGTTGTTGTTGTCGTGGGAATCCTTGTCGTTTTATCAGTACCTGGCTCCAAATGATCGGTAGAGGTTACGGAATTTGACAGAGTTGTAGTTGTTTCCCCCAGTAGGCTATTGGTTGTCGTCTCGGGCAAAATGGTGGCATCAGCTACAATTTACATATTAGACAATAACTTTTTAGACCATGAACAATTTTATGCTATGACTTGCGCTTTTTAGACGTATGACTTACGGTTTTTGTTATAGTCTGGGAAAAGGGTCGTTGATGGAAAACAGTCCGGCGGGTCTGATGGAAAATCGCACAACATTGATTCCGGCTTGAAAACGAGATTGGGTGGGCACTGTCGTTCAGTTAATTGTTCTGGGTAACATCACAGTATTCAATATTTTTTTATAAATCAACGATACGACCTTCAAACAACTTACTGTTCAAGCATTCGTAAAAAGTGTTACATGTTCCTGGCTTTGGAAATGGAGGTTTCGTAACGAATTTTCCATTGTCATCATAACAATAGTATGCTGCTGCGTCTGGTTAGGAATAAAAAAACTTTAGAAATTTGTTTTTGTAGGATAAACCTTAAAAACTTACCTATTCCGTTCATATCAAAACAAGCAGGAACATCTGTTGCAAAACGACATACTGACAGAGTGGGATCAAAAGCAAGGCCGTCCGGACATGGCATTTCGATCGGTGCCGCTAGAAATATATAAAATGAATAATATATACCTGCTTTATAAATTACAATAGTTGATTCAGGGTTTGTATACCGGAATTTGAGCACAAAAGGTATGATTCACATTCTCCCTTAATGGCCACTGGACCGGTTATGTGAATCCCGTCTTTGTAGCAATCAGAATCTGTATAACCTGTTAATAAAAAAATGTTTTACAATATAACTGTATAAAAAAATATGCGTTATATTTACCATTTACACTAATTACTAGGGCAAGGACAACTAAAGCAGCCACATCTTCTGGAAACATATTATTCCACGGTATATTCTTTTTCATCGCGAATCTGGTATAACTTGAGTGAATGACTTGAAGGCTTTATATTGGAGAACTGGCAAAACATTTACCCAAGATAATATATCTATATATTTCGCAATGTACACCTCCTCGAAGAAATAAGACCGTTTATTTGCGTAACTCAAACATAACTTAATTAAAGGTTAAAAAGTCATGTTAAACTTTAAACAGATATGGAATGTAGAAATGTCTCTATACTTTGTTGAGCTGGTGGTGAAAATAACTATAACGATTTTCTATTTCATCTAGGGTTTTCTGATGTAATTATATTACGGTCGCTTTTTAAATTTTATGTTATGTTTTTACGCATACATATGATGAGTAGCTAGTCGGTTGTGTCCTTGGGCAAGGCACTTTACGGACATTGCCTGAACCCAGCGGATTAATGGGTTCTACCAAATTGAAGGAACGTGTCTACCATATACAACACACTGCAATAGCTCCGGTAACCCGACGATGGGCGCGAGGTGATCTGACGATTGCCCGTGTGTTAATCCCCTTGGTTTTCCCATTCATGGGGATAAAGATGAATATCCTCCTATCCTTCTCCTAGTTGTTAAATAAAAAGTGTAAAAGCATAAAATTAGAAAGTGTTAACGAAGCGTAAAACCCAACCATTTGTAAAATACGCTTTAAACAATTCGCTCGTTTTAGTAAGAGTAATCTTATGGATTCCCCAGTTACCCAATTAAAATGTATATTTTATACATCGTGTGTCTAGTTTTGTTTTTGCTTGAATGGTGTGTCACCGAGCTCCGAAAACTGTTTCGTGTTTACTCCAAGTTGCAAAAAACAGTTAAAATAATCTGGATGTGTATAAATTATAAATCATACAAGAATTGAATAACATAATTTTAATGAAGAAGGGTGGAATTTTAAATTTGGTTTTAAACTTTATATATTCGAGTTTCTGTTTGCAGAAATAAAATAATATAGCTTTGCCGACGCCATTCTTAAAATATGTCAAGCTTAATTATTTACCTTAGAGACCTATATAGTTTTTAAAAATACACAGCGTAAATTTTATGTTTTAGTGAGTAGAATGTAGTGTTTACTGTAATCTTTTGCGTTATATTTATTGACATAAAGTAAGCGAAATAAATAAACTGTTTGTTTTTACTCTGAGGTTCAATCAGAATTGCAATAAAGCAAGTACGTCGTAAAAATAGCTTGTAGCTGTTGTCATTTTCTTGAGTCTTGTCCGTTTGCTTAAAAATATAATTGTTTTTGTTATTTACATATATTTATTGTGAAACACGCAGGAGTCCTATGCGAGTTACCAACAAACATGCTAACATGAATATGAAATCACCGATAACGTCACCTGCATAAAACACCACCTCAGACAATTATTAGTAAATCTATCAATAATTTTATTGATATAAAAGGTGACTGTTACCATGCGTCATTCTTACAGTCAATTTAACAGGAACGTCTACATCCAATTTTCCAACTTCTTTTTGTTTTGTGGTGGTTATGTGGATGCGTTACTTGATGGATGTGGCCTTCATTGCAAACGTAACGAAAATGGTCTGTCAATGAATACTCAAGGATAACGTTTTAAAAACACGGTGACATTCACTTTCACAACGAAATATCCGTATACGTATGTATGTTGGTCGCTCGTGTCTTAAGCGACAATTTTAATCATTGCGATCTAGAAATCATTTAACTATAAATATATAGTGATACGTTCCTTGTTGACACTTGTGCGACAAGTTTAACCGCGTGAATAAACGGTAATACTATTTTTGTAAATTTTAATTGTTATTTTCATTTTATTAACTACAATCGGATTATACTATCTGGCCCATTTCTAGTTTTAATTTCTTTAAGAAGGCAATTTCCTCAGTTGCTTAATTAATGACAGGCTATTTTGTGGATTCCGTATTGGTATTGTACGGTATTTGATCTACCGATAACTGATTGCATCCTGAAGCGACAGCCTAGGGCGAACTCCAGCAATAAGAGAATAAGAATTACTGTAGTGACGCTTGGTACATGTTCTTTCCAACTATGCATATATACGGAGTCTTCGTTTTTTATAACACTAACCAGAACCTTAAATACATTATTTTTTCCAAAGTTTAAGAAAAATCGCTTTATTTCTTGTGTCGAACTGTAAAAAATATAATAAATATAATATTCCCGAAGCACGTTTTATTTATATGAGAACAAATTGCTTCACCATGCGGATAAAGAAATATAGATTTTAATTGATAATTGTGGTCAAATATTTTTAGTTATAAGTTTGTTCCAAAAGTTATACAATTTACCAATTGTTAAACTGTTGTATCTTAACAAAACTAAATGGTCCATCGAGTTGATGTTGATGTCAAATACACTGTGTAATAATAGATACTGTGGCGTAAATAATAATACCGCACTTTTAAATATTTTTTTAAAATTAACGCTATTAGAAAGACGATTTTGGGCGACTTCGCAAATTTCGCCGAAATCTGTAGTTTGAGTTGCTGCGTTTTTGACTTCATAACGCCACCATGCGGCTGGTAAATGTTCAGGTGACTCAATGTTTCTGGTCGACGAAATTTCATCCGCACCAGAATGGTTTTCCGATGACGTCACAAATCTCTGACTATCTTCTGGTACCTAAGTATAATTTGTCTATTATAAAGTTGTATTAGCGAAAAACTAGTATTTAGAGACACTTACATATGTTGTCTTCGAAAGAGCAGAATATACAATAATAAAATATTTTAAAGTAAAGCCAAAACGTATTTTTGTTTTTGTATAATAAACTAAAAAACAAATATAAAGTATGAACGTTTATGTTAAATGACTTAGTTTGTAAATTACCTTACACCAGTATCCATCGTCAATATTTACCAACGATTTTTTCGAATTGACCAGTTCGTACCTCAGCGAGTCTATTTCCGATTTCTAAACAAACAAAAGATTAGTTACATTCTAACTTTTACTTTAGGTAAAACTTGTGCATGATAATTAAGCAATCGATTCGGCCATATACATTTTTAAAACATTTCTAATTTACGATGGACAACAAACCTGAATTTTAATTATATTTTTCAACTGTTCCACTTCTGATGAAATTTTACTTTCAGTTCGATCCTTCTTTAAAGAGCATCTGGAAATGTTTGTTTTTATTTTCCGAAATATCTCTATTTTTTCATAAAATTCAAATACGTTATTATTGTATTATAACAAACATATTATATAATGGGTTTACGCCAGAACAAATCGGTTTGCTTCAGAAAGACGAATCCGTTTTCGTTAAAGTTTTTTTAGGAACTTGAAATGGTCATATCATATGATATCGTTGATCTAAAAAGACTAGTTTTCTATTTCTGTTTCGTGTATATTACGTAATATTTAATAGCTTTAAACGCAACAAACCTTTTTTAGTTTTAAATGTTTAATGTTCTTTAACGTATGTTAATTTTATATTGTCCGACGGGTTAGTCTGGTGGTTTAGTGCGTCGCCTATCAACCCAAGGGTTGCAGGTGCGAAACTGGTCGCTAGCTAGTCGGTTGTGTCCTTGGGCAAGGCACTTAACGAACATGGCTTGAACCCAGCAGGTTAATGGGTTCAACCAAATTTAAGGAACATGAAAATCACACACAACACACTACAATGTCTCCGGTAACCCGACGGTGGGCGCGAGGTAATCTGACGATTGCCCGTGTGTTAACCCCCCTGGTTTTCCCATTCACGGAGATAAACATGAATGTAACTTTATCTTAGAGACTGCGTCACTTTGGCGTCACTTCGCGTTACCACGATAGACTAGTGACATATTTGGCACTAGTTTATAAACTTCAAGAAAATAATTATTATCCTTCGTTACTGGGTCAAGACGCGATTACAAAACTACGCATTTGTGGCTGATGTACATTTCATTTTTCATTTTTCTAAGAAACGTAAATATAACAATACACTCCTAACCTCAATATACTGTGTATGTGCACTAACTTATTGCAATATCAAACAAAACCTTAAATCAGACTGCAACCCTATCTGAGTCAGGTAAGAGTAGCCTTCTGATCTGGCCTATTCTATTTATACTGTTAGATTATCTCGTGCATCACCTTTCGTATGTTTTGGTCTTTGTGCTCTGCCACGCAACTTGGTGCCGTTTTCGTCGACTTTCCGTCACTCTGAGGAAGAAGGAGCGGTTCTCTACCCAGGGAATTCCCCCAGATGAGGAAGGGGATGGGGGCGTTTGTTTTTTCCTGCAACGTCTAGTGTAAATACATTTCATATTGGTTTCTATTCTTTAGATTCAACTTATTTTTATTTATTTACACAAATATATATTTTAAGTAAAGTTTAAAAAATCTGAGTATACTCTTACTTTGGAACAACGCTAGATATATTTATTAAACATATTTACATGTTGGTTTATCATTTAAGAAGATTTTAAATGCAGTTCATAAGGAAATACACAATGACCGGATAAACTCATATATTATGCTCAGCTAAGAGAAGTAAAAACACAGCCAAAGATAAATATGTCATGTACAATAAAAAAGTTTTACCTTTTACCACTTTGTTCAAAATTCTTCGAACTCGAACTTTCCGATGATGCCAAACTACATATCGATGCTTTCTCCATTACACTGTTATCCAGCAATGCCCTCTGTGACGTGTCATCTAATAAGCTGGCGTCACAAGTAGCTGATAGCGTCGGTGTTCTGGAATTTTTCCAATCGTTGTCAGAATCTATTAATATAGCTCGTCGCGCTTTCGTTTGTTCGTTATTTACGCCATCTTCGGGAGATAACCAAACACGGCTTGATTCTTCGAACGGAGTCCACATGACTGTAGTTGGTTCAAGGTTGCTAATGCGCCTACCAAAGGATGAATGACTGCCACTGACTGGCGTGCAAGAGTCGATTTTCGATGATTTCCCGCTACTGATACTTAAAAGTGAAGTTCGCTCACACGTGACAATCTCCCGCTTGTTTTTCTTCCATTGCAAATCGGTAATTTCATTGGATAATGGATTAGACCATAAAATCATATCAGAGTTTTTGGATTCAATCGAAGTGCAGACAGGTGTCGGTATTATGACCTCTGGTGGATCGGTCCGTCTGACTTTCTTCTTCTTTTGTCTTCGAGTGACGTATGGCGATGTAGAAATAGCTTTGAATTTATCGTCGTCAGCATTTTCGCAATCTTTCGTTTTTTGTTTGCAAACCGATTTGAAAAGTTGTTTTAAATTATTGGATGAAGGTCTTGGCAAGCGGCATTTGCTTTTCGATGGCGTTGAGAAAGTCGGCATTCTGAGCGTATAACAATTCTATCAAGTTTAATTATAAAAAATAAATCAACAAATTAATACAACTTTAAAAAACTGTAGTGTTTCTGCAGAAAAATGTGTAGCAAAGTTATACCCAAGGATACAAACGTAATAGCGGAAATAAGGTTAACTAAAGAAACATAAAAAAACTTGGCTGGGCATTATTAGATAGAGCAAAATCTGTTTCTTTATCATGAGAAAATGCATAAACGAAAAATATTCTTGGCTATTTAAGTAGTTGCAGAAAATCTCGCCATAATTCAACATACACGATATCATGCATTTATAAGTGATGCACATGTATTTTGATCTTACATTATCGCCAGTCTTTCAGCATTCAAATATAATGTATTTAAATTCTATTTGAATGTTACACTGATGAAACATGGATTTGACCTTCTGTTTGATAAAACATTGCAACTTTTTCTGCAACTAAAACATTTTTTTTAAATTTATACGTTCTAACTTTTCTTATTGCAACCACACTATCACATCCTTGCTTATCTTGAAATGAACAAATTTCTACTTAGCCTCGACCTAATTGTTTTGACTGCAATATTAATAGTGTCCTTCTAATATGCCTTGGCGACATGCTTTAATCATAATCGCTTTACCAAACACCCAACGTTACCCGTAACCTATAACCGTCTGTAAAGTTGAGCGCTTCGTTTGTTTCGATATGTAATAAAAGGCGCTGAACTTGTTTGTTATAACTAACATATTACTTGTGGTAAAAACACAAAACAATACGATAATCACCGAACAAAAGAAAAAGATGAAGAAAGGCTAGAACTTGAATAAATTAACAATAGACCTCTGAATGGCATTATCAACCTGATCCAACTGCACGAGGATGCACCGATTCTTCTCATTTATAAATAATTTACATCTTTCCCCTTTTTTCGATGTCTACATCGACCAATTGTTTGCGCTTTTGACTCTCCACGGCGAAGTTTAATTGATTTGCACCAACGCTGCTTGTGACGACACAGTGAGCTTCACTGGTACGTGATAATAAAGTGACGATTTCCGTCGACTGGTAAACATTGAAAACGCAATTTTTGAAACTAACAAATAGTCAGTTAATTTTGCGGAACTTAAGTAACAGAAACAGTAAACGTTCTAACACAAAATATATAACACCGGAACTTCTATTTTGTCGGATATAAAATCATTAAAACATTTCAAACCTGCAACAACAAAAATAAAGGAATTTTTGTTCTTTGAAATTTTTTGGTTAGTAACTGTTTTTTTTGTTAAATAAAAACCCAGTTAAATTAAGTCAATGCGAATGTAATGTTAGTGTTTTTTTTATATTTATTTCTAAGTTTTTTTTCTGCTAGATTAATATCATTGTTTGTAAGATAACTTAGGCCTATGTTGCATATTTGTGCCTTATTAATGTTTATATATATATACTGAGCAGTAAAAAAAATATTTGATCGAAAGAAACAGTTGTGGCGTTATGTGGAAAACGTAAAATTTTATTGGTGTTATTAAATCGTATATAATATATCATATTAACGCAAGTTTCTACATAGCGCTACAAGTCTTACTACCCATGCCAGGTTAAAAAAGTACATACTCATAATAGATCACTGCGTGGCATAAAAGCTTTTCTGTCTAAATGGCAACCGCAGGTTTACAGGAAACTAATGCCAGTAATACCCTTACCCAAACTTCTTTTTGTCCGAAGCGCAAACGCTGAGCAAACTGATTATTGATTTGATCGTCGGACCGATTAGCTTGGTGGATTAGTGAGTCGCCTTAACCAAAGGGTTGTAGTTTCGAACCATTGCCTAAATCTAGTCAAAATTTGCATGTGGTGTGTATTTTGGTATAACCAAGTGGTTACTGGGTTCTACCAAAATTAAAAGAACGTCCTAATCATACACAACGAACTGCATTAGGTATGGTAACCCGTTGGTGGGCGCGAGGTCATCTGATAATTATCCGTTTGAGAACGCCGCTTATGCTTTCCCATATCGGGTAAACCTTAATATTCTATTATGTCCTATTGGGTTTGCGTTTGTGGGGATTTACCGGAAATCGGTGGTAGGTCTCTGGGAGTCCCTCAATTTTTTGGTCGATTTTGAAGCTCTCTGACGTTTTCTACTGGTTTTATTTTTTACTTTTTATTAGCAATGAAATGTTGGCTGGGTTCTGTAGGTGTTTATCGGTCTTAACCAAAATATTATATTATCGTACATATATAACAATAAAATATTTTAGATCACAGTTATTTAGATTGTTCATATGCCACTTGGGTTAAAGTGGCAACTTCAGTGTACAATCATAGAGTACTAATATATTAGTACTCTATGGTACAATCATCTTTGTAATGGTGAAATTGTAATGTAGGCTTGTTCAGTTTATATTTACTTGTTAATACTAAAATTTTATATATTTTTCGAAAATGCTTCGAACTGAGCGACCCACAAGTCGAGAGAGAGAGTATTCCAATCGGCATCGTGATTATTCGCCTGAAAGGTAGGCTACCAATATATTTTATACTAAATTAAATCCAAGCGATTTAAGCGCTTAATGCGCTCCAAGCGGTCCTGTAGTATTTAGAGGTACCGTACACACTCGAGATCTCGGCGAAAATTGACTACTTTTCATACGGGATCACAGATCATAAGATTTAGACACTAAATGGCAATCCCATTTTATAACCCACCATAATATAGGAAAACAGAACACCATGGAACACTAAAATAAATATCACAGACCAATTGACTATGAAGATTATAGACGACTTTAATATAAATATTGCTTACCATCCACAATATTCATTTTCAATTGGGTATAACATGCATTTTATAGCGTTTGTTATCTGTCCCTGTTGCCAATAGCCCTTCTTTTTAAATTTCTCTTCAGTGGTAAATGCTGTGGACATTAGTCTACCATAGCCAAAAGACTACCAGGCAATCTATTGTAAAGGAAATTTTAATAATTAAATTCCTATAGAAACCGGAGACACAGAAATGATTTAGACAAGGATAATCACAATATAAGTAGGCGGTCTCGTTTACCACTATCAGAGGATCAGGAATTTGACTTTTTAAGCAGGTAATGTTATTATTAAAAGTGCTAATAAATGTTCTTAAAATATCTTCTTTCTGGTATTTAATTAAGGATGCATATTTTTTCAATATAAAAACATTGTGTGTATGTCAAATTATTTTTATATGATGACTACAAAACACCCACACCCAAACGGCATAGATAGAACTCTTTCTTATTCATCATAATCTTAACCGTTAGCCTAACAACCAACTGTAAGCCGAACCCCGCTTTTATTGTGCAGTTTTTATCTTTCTTTCTATTAAGGTACTCTTTATCTAAATTGTTTTAGCAAATTACTTGTTTTAACAACTATCGAGCAATAAACATTTTTTAACAGTCGAAGAGAAGAAAGGACAGCAATCAGTGAACATGGCGTGAAATCTGTGTGGTTGTCTTCACCTACACATCCAGATTCAGAGTAAGATATATAGAACACAATGTTTCTTTCCATTTTTGTCATTTGTTTTAAAGTAGTAAACACCCACAGCTCAGATGATGAAATTGGTATACACACGCACAAAACCAAGTTAAAGAGTGAAAGTCACGCAAAAATAAAAGGTTGGTCTTGGTATGTGTATTGGTTGCATTAGATTACACATGTTCTTTCAAAATTGTATCAAAAGCTGTAAGGTTGTATGAATACCTGTATGACTTTGTCTGTTATATTTATAGTGGGACATGGGACATTATTATTGTAAAAGAGGTAAGTAAACCTTTGGCATATGAACATTTTAACTGTGCATCCGGTCATGCTATTTTGTCAGTAAATCGCTCAGGTACATGAAATGGCAGAGACCAACATGTGTTTATCAACATTTTTAAGCCTTAAAACCTTTTCTATTAAACGGAATAAGGAAAAATATAATTTTGTTTTTTTGGTTTTAGACAAAGAAAAATCTTCAGCAAAAAAGAAGAAACACAATAGAACCAGCGAAACTACAGTAAGATAGTTTTAAATTAAAAAAGTTTGGTTTTTAATTATTGTATTGGTTTTAGTCCGAAGATAATTCTACACAAAGCTTGACTGATTCAGAGGAAGAACGAAAAAGAAAACGAAGAAAAAAGAAGGAAAAGAAGAGAAAAGAGAAAGAAAGGAACAAAATGTTGGTACACTATTTTTCATTTTTAAGGTCCTGATCAAAAGGTTATTTCAGTTACAAAAAAATGACAGCATAATAATAATAGTATTTTATGTTTCAACAATCTAAAACTAATATCATTTTAGTCATTTTCGTCCGGCCGAATAGTTTGGTAGGTTGGTGTATTGCTTTTAAACCGAAGGGATGTGAGATTGAAACTAAAGCTAGACAGTTGTATTCTTGGTCAGGGCACTTAGCAGACATCAGCTAAGTCCATCTATTCTACTCAAAATAAAGAAATGTTTAAGCTGAAAAGCTTGTATATAACACACTGCAATAGCTCTGCTTTACTAGACTGTGCGAAGTAATTTAATGTTTGGCCCATTCTATGTTATCTCATGTACAAGGATAAAACATGAATATTCTATATTATAATATACATAATTTTTTTACCTACAAAACCGATCGTTTTACTTAAATAAATTGTTAAACAAAATGATTTAATTTTAGGTCCAAAAAGCATAAAAAGAAAAAGGCAAAGAGAAAGAAAGAAACCACGGAGAGTGAAGAATCAGGACCAGAGGTGTGGGAAGAGAAACAAATAACTTTGCCCCAAGAAAAGTTTAAAGGTATCACGTTTTGTAAGATGTCGTTAAATTTAAATATGAAATATTATTCAAAATTCCAAAAATATTTCTTACTGTTTTGAAAACTATTTTATTATATCATAATTTGATTAACATGTTTTGATTTTTGTTCTCTGGCCAAAGAGAAAGAACAAATTATAGTAAGAAAAACACTTTCGATATATAGTTTGTCATATATTAAGGTTTGTTTTTCTTTTCTAATTGTCCTTTTTATGCCTTTTCTTGTTTATCTAGATGCCGGTGATGACATCGGCAGCAGTTCTGACCCAGAAACTTATGCAGTATCTAAATCGAAACAAGAAGACCTTGTTATTGGGCCGATGCCGGAAGGACAAGAAGGTTCCTCTTCAAAACCGCTGAAGTAAGCAAAAAGTGGTTGAGTCTCACTTCTATGACTTTTTAATTGTTTTACAATGTCTTATAGTAAAACTTTCTCGTCTTTAATTTGTTTTCCCACCCAAAGTCTTATTTACACTCTATTTTATTTTTATTTTATCTATGGATTAACACAGCTAGTTAATACCTACTGGACCTCTTTACACATCAGTAAAGTCAAGCATATATTCATCGATAAATGTGAGATTCAGTGTCTGAACTATAACAGTAGAAGTTAGTACAATCCAATGTTGGCTATAGGTTGAACCAGGAACCCTTACTTAGCCTGGTTTGCTGTACATTCTACATTGAGTAGGATACTCCCCATGTGTGAGGTTGGGTCACAGACAGTAATGTAATGAGTCCGGTTCTCCCAGTAATGCAATTTAATATACTGTTTGTTCAATTTATTTAAATCCACTTATATCACGTGCACAAAGTGCACTGCACATTGTTAGAATAAGATTCTTTTTAAAATTGCAATTTGGAAAATGCTAGACCGTTACAACACGCGTATTTGTTATACTACCATGTTCACATTGTTGTCGAGCTGTTATAGTGTTGGTACTTTGCCGTTTTAGTAATTAAACCCATTACCTTTGGGTTCATGTGAATTTGCTCTTTTTCGGCTTAAAATCGACGTACTAATAAACTAAGCTACGTGGCCGGACAAACATACCTGACAAACTATTCAGATTATAATATGATTTGTTTCTATCAGCTTTGGTCATGCTCTGTTGCCGGGAGAGGGCGCTGCAATGGCCGCGTTTGTGTCCGAAGGGAAACGAATTCCACGCAGAGGTGACAATTTAAACAATGTGTTTTCAGTATTTTCTAAATTTACGTTTTTATTCAGTTATGTCTGTTTGTTTTGTTTGTTTTTTCTTTAATTAAAATACCTGAAATTATTATATAATATTCAATCACTACAATAAGAGGACAAAATATAGCAAAGAATCATAGTGAAAGTACTTCACTTGTAAAAACGCATTATATTTAAACATTCAATTATACAAACAGGGGGGGTATTTAATATTTTCAAATTTATTTGATTCATTGGTTATTTTAAGACACTATTTCTAATTTTGAACGTGCAGTCCACATCCCTTAATTTTTTTATTAAAAAAATTTACACACTCCTTAAACAACTGATTTTACCCATTAGTTCATAGCCCTTAGACAATTGTTTTTTTATACTATTGTCTTCACCGCTTTAGCAACTGGTTTGTCACCCAGGCGAGATCGGCTTGACAAGCGATGAGATCGTGAGCTTCGAGGACCAAGGCTACGTGATGAGCGGAAGTCGTCACCGGCGAATGGAGGCAGTGCGACTCAGGAAGGAGAACCAGATCTATAGCGCCGACGAGCAGCGAGCACTTGCTTCGTTTAATAAGCTCGAACGCGATAAACGGGAAACACGAATCCTATCTTCGTTTAAAGAACTTGTTAATAATAAGCTGAAGGAATGATGGTGACGGTCTAATCGCCCAACTTGTATAAACGTAAAGTAATTTGATCATCCCGTCCTATAAAACCGGCATTTTCTTCTTTACTTGACGGATATTGCTTAAATTAAAAAAAGCTTAAATCCGAGATTCAATGCTTCTCATAGTATGGGTCAATAACACCTTAATATGGCCAAGCCAACGTACTTTTGCGTTGTTTTTTTTCAATCAATCACAAAACAAACATGGACAGCAGAAGGGTGCTGGTTCAAATCCCAGTCGTTAGTCAAACAGGCTGCTAAACTAGCTATGCTTCGTAGATGCAACCGCGCTTTTGGAAAACTTTTTTTTTGGAAAATGCATTCAAATAAATTGCACTCACTCGTTCACATGTCTTGTGAATATTGCCTTATACCACTGTATGTTTAAAAATTCAACTTTTGAAGAAGTTGAAATGAACAGAAAAAATTGATCTATTCTAGACCATGAGCTGTTATGCGTAGTTTTACCAATTCTGTTATGAAAGTCTAAAGTTTTGTGTTTAATGTAAAAATTTTTTAAATATTTTAGAAATTAGCTTTTAAAGTTTAATCGATATTAATGTAGATTACTTGTAATAGTGAAATAGATTTATGTCGGTAGTTAATATAGATCTATAGAGACTATAATTTTTTTTGTTACCTGTGTAGGTTTCGAATTCCCCATGGTTTCGTCACGAAAACCGTGTTTGTTTTTTCATACAAGACGATAAAAAACAAAATCCCAATTCTTCGGAATCTATTCAACAAACAACAGGAGAGCGCTATGCGTTGATATGATCTTTCTAAACTTGGTCCGTTAAAATTACAACGACTAAATGCAATGGTTGTCCCGGTTTATTTACACGAAAATGCAAAAACGTTTTTGTTTGTCCGCTAGGTGCCGCCAATGAACACCGCAGAAGAAAACATTTAAAGAAAATTAATTACTTTTGAAATATTTAAAAAAACAAGGATTGATGATTCATGATGATGTTGTTCAAATTTGTAATTGAATCCACCTTTCGATTAGCAATGTAGACTGTTGAATACCCTTGGGCAGACGGAGCTAAGGACTCCGTAGTTGTCTGAAAAACAGTGAATTGCTTTTAATTGATAAGCTATACTATGGTTTTGCCCCCAGGATAACGCCAGATGATCTGCATTCGTGAGTTAAAAGATCTGCATTCGTAAAATACAAAAAACGATCGGATTACTGTAGTTACGCGTTTTGACGACTTTTAGATTGTTTATTTCAATTGGTGGTGGACATTTTTATCACAAGCTACGTATATTTGTTTCATTATTGCACCTGATGGAAATGGAATATCCGACGGGAAGGGATCTCGTGGCCAATCGCAAGTTCCATATTATTATAATACAATTCTCCTTACCCGGGGTACATGTCGTTTTCATGCACTTGGCGCACTTGCATAGTTTTGTGTGGAAACACTCCGACGACTGGCCTGCGCAAGGATTAAAACCAGCACATTGACCACCGATACAAGAATTGTGATTACCGCCATCTTCCATGCACCCTACCATGCAAGTACGGAGCGGGCCAAAGTTGCCACAATCAACCGGACATCCTGCAGCGCAACTTTTAGCTTCTAAACCCTTGCCAACACAATGACGCACTGTAAAAAAAACAGACACAGTATTAAAATATACAACTACATACAAGGTTCAATTTTGTATGTTTTGCAGTTATCCACACCACAATTCGAATTAAATTAGCATTACAGGCTCCACCAAACACAGTGACACGATAAACACATAGAGGCAATTGTAACACAAAGATCTACTTACGTTGGACGATGTGGCTCCTGCGGGCGTCACAAAGTGCTAAGCAGATGGTAATGGTTACTAACAATATCAGCTTCATTTTAAATTCCTGTCTGTACTCTGTAAAGGTAATAAAATAAAAATTTCAAAACCAGAAATATTAAAAATAGTGGTGTGCACCTGCTTCGTTTAACTAAGACCCTTCTTGTGTTGGGCCAAATCTAAACGAATGCTGCTTTCACTCGTTTAAGTAGGGTATTTTTATATAAAAAAATTAAAAAAATGAATAGCAATGTCCCCCACTTAAATGGGATAGCAACACCATTCTTGTGTTTTCCACGACAAAAAGGACTGAGCAAAACTAATTTCCTTATTCTGACAGCAACTGTTTATAATTCGGGAAGACAACTGTTAAATGCAGCTAGGGAAAACTTGCCTTTTTTGAGTGTGACGCAATCACGGTGAGAATGAGGCCAAGCACATTGCCGGATTGCCGGCACTTGGCAGTGTTTGCACAAATTCGAAATTCTTATTTTAAATAACTCACTGTGCGCAATGTGAGCCATAGGTCGGAAAACAAAGCAATCGGATATCCTCATGCTTGTTGGTCCAACTTTGCATCATTGCAAGAATTCTTGCAAATATGTATGTATACAATGTTTAATAATTACCCGGTTTCTTTAAAGTCTTATTTAAAATTACAAAACCAGTCATATACTCGTCGAAGAAATAAATAGCCTATTAAAACCGTATGTATTAAAATGGCCTACGCCAGAACATAACGATTATAAACGGGTAAGATTGATTGGATTGCAAATTGTCTTCATATTTATAAAGAAATTCAACACAAAAAAGCAAAATCAGAATTGCGATAAACCATGGCATACTTCAAATTACGAACTTCTTGTTTTATCAATTGTGGGGTTGAACGTACAAGCAAGATTTTAAACTATACAGCGGTGGTTCTTAACCTTTTTTTTCTGTTGTTTCTCCAAAATATTTTGATGGATATCAATTATTCCTTTTTAAAAATCATTTAAATAATTTTAGGGCTAAATTAGCCTTACTACTAAAAAGAAACAAATGCGACTATACCTTCCATTGTCTACGAAACATATATTTATGAGAGATTCTATAGTTCTAGTTTATTACATCACAAATAGCATAGTTATGAGTAAAGCATATGACAACGTTTGCTATCGAAGTTACTCCATTTCTATTTTAAAAATGTATGTTACCTCCTTTAAAATGCCAAATTAATGGGTAATTACCCACAGGTTAAGAACTATTGCTCTACAGAAAAAAAATTCAAACAAACAATTCTTTTTATTAAATGAATGTCTTCGTGGCATTTTCTTACCTGCATTTTGGCACATCAAAGACTCAAGGGAGGAATCAAATTCAAGTTTAACTGAGTTATATTTAAGGGCGCGACAGTTATTAGAGGGAAGGAGAAATATTTAAACCCTAAGGGAATACATTAAGTCTAAATATGAAATGAGAGTAAAATATATCCTAGCACTTACTATACACATCCAATCTAAACGATGTGCGGTAAAACATAGGAATCCATTTTAGTTGGTGGATTCCCTGTTTTGCAGCACATCGTAAGTGGTGAATAGAGTTAATCTAGTTAACTGGACTAATCCATTATTGTATGATTAATAAAAATAAGTCAAGTACCCACTGGTACTACTTGTGTATTGTTTGAATTTGTGACTTTTAACTCGGCATTTCGTCAACTGGTATAATTAGGTCGTTGCTCAATAGTGAACAAATATATGTAATCAGGTCAGTAAAGATTATTCAATCCTTAATCAGATTTCGTTTTAGTCGGCAATTGATTTCTTAGAATAAATTGTACCAAAAAACAATACCCTGCTCGCGTCTTGTTCAAACTTAAGTGATTTTGGGTTAGCAATTTGCGTCACAGAAAAATCGTGTCGGGTTCCTTAAAAAGCTTTACAGAATCGAAACTGCAATATTAATATTTGTTTGACGTAGAGATGTGAGATACGTCACCGCACCAAGACTGCCGCTTTCAAGGATGACAGAAAGTATATTGTGTTTGCCTCGCATGTCTATGACGTGTGTTTTAATGTATTTGCCGTCTCTGCTGCTGGTTTTGCTTCTGATGAGTACAATGTCGGCCACCTTGAAACGTGCAGCATATGCGTGGAGGGACGAATATCCTTCCTACACACCAGCAGGTCAACTCGCGGTGAAAAGTTGCATCCTATAGTTGGTAACTTCATTTCACACACGAATTTTAGTCGCCATGTCACACGATTGCTATGACGCAACCACACTGCATGTGTGCGTATGTATATTTGACTTGATGGAATTACGTATTAAATATTTTTTATTCTTGCGAAATAATTTGAATATTTCAATGTAGAAACCGACGACGCAGGCCTAATATTAAAACAACGAACATATTGTAAAAGTTGATTTTTTAACTAAAGAAACGACCGTAAAAACACTACCAATGCGTTTTAATAACAATTAAACTGCTACATTATAGCATAGGCAAATTGATGGGGACATATAGTTTTTGTGGTTAATTAGATTTTCAGATCCCTCCAGATGTATCACCAGTGTTGGATATGAATTGTTATGCCCACACTACTACAAAACCACTAAAAGTATCCGTAATTGCTTTAACTTTACGAATTACCACTCGATTAACTAAAGTTCAAGGTACCTGCGTCATACCATTTTGCCGAATCATGGTTCTTGCTTTGCGGGTCAAGCAAATAGCCTCATTTCCAAAACAATCCAATTTTATAAAGTTCACGATATAATGTGGGCAAGTGTAAACATCGTTCTTCTCCGTGAACCTTGGTCTAAATTATAGGCAATTTGGTCGCACCAATTTGATTCCCAAGAACGGAGAACAGCGAACCATGGCAAATAATTACGGTGCAATCAACGTGGAACTTGTTAACTTCATACGCTCGGCAATAAATACCGTAAACAATAATCAATGATTCGTTTTATTCAATAAGATGAGTGGGAGTGATAATAGTTGTAGAAATCTTAAGAAAGGTTCAATTAGCCTTGTTCTATTAAACTGTCTTCTTTGAGAATCCAAGCTAAATCATTGAATCCCAATCCCCGATACATGTTGGCCAAGTTGTATGTTAATAAAGGAGCAAAAGATTGACCTAATAAATTCGTGAAAGAAAAGCGTGCAGCTAATTTCCCAGTGTTTCATAAAAAAAGCTTAAGTGACGTACTATTCTCAACAAAAACTGATCAGAACACGACTGTCTGTTGGTATATCTTTGAAATCAAATAAGTTACTAACACTTATGATATTAGTGCAAGATGAAAAGTGGTTTGGCAGGAGATGGTCCGGGGAAAAAGGTTGATCAAAGATCGTCAATACGAATAAGCCATAAAGTCAAAAAGAATTTTATTTTTTTATTAAAATTAGCCAGCTACAGCCTTTTCACAGAAATTATAAGTTAGTAGTGTACTTCATCGAAACGCCGCTTTCTTAACTCGCTTAGACATGGGATATACTGTGCTAACAAAATGTTAGTATGCTTAAATGACTATGTTTTATAAGCGATGTTTTGACATCGCTAGGTCCCCTATATAAAAAGCCATACAAAGGGTCTACTCATGTCGATCACAAGATACATCGTAATATATCAGCATGGTGTTGGTGGGCAGTACGGGAAACTGCACGGCACGCCCAAACGATTAGCAGTCACCAGTTGCAGTGCCTGGTGTAATATAACCGTTCGGAGAAGATCGTTTTGCCTAAGGCTATATGGTGTAGGTCTGTTCCTTCGCCTTCTGCCTGAATCATTACTTGTTTCGGGTTGGTCACGGCGTAATGTTCAGTGATATATGTTGTGTAGGTTGTGTTGAGAAGTCAGACGCCCGAGATTGTATAAGTATTGCTGGTGATTTAATAAACATTACTTCATTTTGTTGTGCAGATTATTGAATAAATTTGTGTTGAAATAAACACAATGATAAGCATAGTGAGAACTTTGGCGGTGTGCCTGATTGTTTTGGGTGGACAGTTTACACCATCACATAGCAACGTTATCAACTTCGATCCACCAAGCGGAGGTACCAATGACGGACGACAACTGCAGAACGCACAACCACCTCCGCCTGCCTTTCTTTCCCCACCCGTACTAACCGTAGTCAACGGAACAATTTCACCGTTAGACCAACATTTTCTAGTTATGGTGTATAACGAATCTTTACAAGCGAATAATGCAACTGAAGCAGCATCCAACAGTACGGTAAGAAAGATCGTATTTGTTTTTTTTTATTTAATCCCAAGTAAAACGTTTTAAATATAGTTTAATTAACAACTAAACATATATTGGTAAATGGAAAAATACGTTTTTTTCTGAACGGCACTAACAATACCACCAAGATGTATCCTTATGTGCCTGCCACATACCTCCACGTTTTGTTTATTCTTTTATATAACACCATCACATTTAGTTAAGATAGAATAAAATATTTAGGTTTATCCTATTGAACGGGATATAGCGCAAGGGATGTTAACACACCGCTAATCGTTAGATCACCTCGCGAGTTAAGTGCCTTTCCCAAGGACAATAACCGAGTAGCCAGCGATCCAGCTTTCGAATTTTAAACCCTTCGACTGAAAGGCGTCACACTAAAACACCATGACTATATAATCACCGGAATTGTTCTAAAATGTGGAATATGTTCTAGGACCCCAGGTTATTTCCGTTATCAGTTGTACAGCCGATTTATCTTCAACAATTGAAGGACATTATCAAAAATAAGACGTTACTAAACGGTAAGTTTTTTTCTCTTGCCCATGTTAACCTATTTATTAAAAATATATTCATTCTAAGGATTAATGCATAAACAATGTGTCGTAGTGAATTATTCAAAAATTGTGCGGTTGTATTGAAAACTAAGTTTTGGTAATAACCGAAACTTAGAACTGTATGAATTAAAATGTATGACTTAATGATGATTTAATCGTCGACTATTTTACATCTCCCTAAACAATGCTTCAAGGCTTAAATTTTTCTTCAGCCTTGTTGCCAGGATTTTTTCCACCAATAAGCCGCGATCCTACCAGCACTGTTTCTATTCGTGACTCTCATGAAACAAGTTCAACAACCTTGGAATCAATTATTAACAGTCTAGGTAAGGTAGTTATTTATTTATCCAGGACTGTTATGACTCTTGTAATGTAGTCCGTTAAATCAACCGTGATTAATATTTTTTGCAGTCCATATATGGTCAAATACTGCATGACCATTAATAACCCTGCGTCCGACACTGGTACGCCCTCTATGCATCCGCTGACAGTGTAGCACTGACGTCATTAACAAGACTGTTGCGTGTATAAATCAAATGTTCTAGTTTCTTAAGAAATGTGGCCGGTTTGACGTGTCAAATAGTTTAATGGATAAATAGCAACATGAGCCACATTTCAGCTATTTATTACCCATTGCATGGTATATGTCATTTAACGTCATTGCTTAGCCTTTGTTTTGTCTTTAGGCACATTTATATTAATGAAGTGGGATAAACATATAAGTAAGGGATACTAGCCTTATTATTTAAAATTTAAAGTAATGTTTGACATTGACATTTTGCCGAAAAGTATTTGTAAATTATTCATTGCTTTCCAACGTGATGAATACTAATCGTAGTTTATCTACAGATCCATCTCTACCGCGGCCAACTTCCGCAGCTGGACCCGCAACAACTGATGTCAATACATTCACCACGACTGCTGGACTGCGCTACCTCGACATAACTAAGTGTGGGGTGTTCCCTGCTTGTAGCGTTGATCCCAAGGTGGATGAGAAAGGTGACACCATCCTAGTGACGTGCCACCGACCGGTAGTAGGCCTTCTTGTCGCCATTACTATCATACTTGCTATCGTGATCGTATTGAGCAATCTTTTGATCATTATTGTCACCCTGCGCACTCGATCATTGCGCAAGCCTCACGAATACTTCAAAATCTCACTCGCATTTTCGGGTAAGTGGCAAAGATAGGATTGACAGCGTACATGTGATTTGCCAACCCTCTAAAAGATTTTAATAGTCAATTTTATTTATAGATCTTTTAATGGGTGCTTTGCTACTACCATCAGTTGCACACAATATACTAAATGGGGTATCATACAATAGTGAGGACCTTAAACTGCTAACACCATACAGTGCTACAGCAACTGCTGAGGGTACAGTATTTGGAATCATTGGCATTCTATCCTCCACGACAACTGTATTTGGGTAAGCTTCTTCAAATACACTTTAAACTGCGTTAAAATTGATCGGTGGGTTTATTCCAGAATTCAATGAATTGTTTAAAGTCTTTCTTTACCATTTTACGTTAGTAAATATGAAAAAAAGTGAATGAATGCTTTCGTTATGGAAAATAATTCCTTAACGCTTGCCCTAAAAACTTTATGTATGGAGTTCCTACGACTTAACCTTAACCACACAAACAATAGCATAATATTTTTATTATTTTTGCAGCCTCTTTATGCTGGCTATCGACAGCTTTCTCTCCGTCCGCTGGCCAGTCAAATACAGGGTCGGAGATATTATGACAAGACCTCGAGCTGCTTTTCTGGTCGTATTTATCTGGATACTTGGACTAGCAATCTCAGCTCTCCCATTGCTGGCGAAAGACTACTTAGAGTACAGATTGACTTACCTGACCTTTATGTATATGCCGTACCTCAAGCCTGTACCGGTAAGCACTATGCATGATATGTAGGCACGCTTACTAAGAGTAGTAAATGCACGATGAATAGTCCTTATAAGTGTATTTTGTATTTTTCAGAATTCCGAAGGAATGAATCCCGCCCAAAGGTAAGGAATTTCGTATATACCTTTTACCCTTTTTAACTTTACTTTATTACTATATTTTAGTTTTGCTTTTTTACTGTATTCTCCCGGTAATTGAATCTAAATTTACCTGTTTTGCAACTTGTTACAGGTTCTTACACGGAGTGCTTTACGCCATCTTCGTTTGGGGAATCCCTTTCATCATCACCTGGGTCTTGACTCTCATGACGTCATATGAGAGTATGCGGATGCTACGTCACATGCGGGAAGCAAGACGAAAAAGCGTGAAATCTACCAAGGCTCTAAATCGTGTGGATCGTGACATCCGACGCACGGTGCTGATTGTGCTGTTGCTGTTTACACTCACAGTACTGCCCGTGTTTATCGTCATCATGCGATTTATGCTTGAACCAGATGTTGGCTGTGCATCCAAAGCACAATCTATATCGTATTACGTCACTACACTTTTCCTGGTATGCGGCAGTTTCTGCAACGTCATCATTTATAACGTTTGCAACAAAGAGTTCCGGGAAGCGTGTCTCAAATTCTTTGTCGACATTCTCCGGCCTTGCTGTTTTGAATCGGTCACGGCGTTGTTTGAGCACCAGACAAGTGCATCGAAGAGAAGAGCAGATTACTGGAAGTCGAATGCTTCAAAGCGTTCCTCCACCGCTCGGGACACCAAACAAAACGGCAGTAGATCCCTCTCCGCGTCCACAGCAATTACAGACGCCTCGAGGACCAAGTCCGAGGATGGTACTTACCCAAGTAAAGTTGTCAGCACCGTCAGCACTACCACTTATCACGACGAAAATTTAAAGAACAATAACACAAAGCAACTGGTACCGTGAACTTATAACAATACCAAAAGAACGAAGGAGTAAGTTTAGCACCCATGCATCGTCAATATTTGCTAAAAATACTGATCCTGGGTGGAAAATCCGATGATAAAAACCGCTCAATAGAACAAGGGAACTTTTCATAAAAACTATGTGGTCACATATTGTATTTACACGCTTTTATTGTCGATTTACCGTAATAGCTGTACAACCGCATTATTTTGTTGTTTTCCATTTTATTTTCTGCACTTATAAACCTAAATGAAATAGGTGAAATTTTATTTCAGTTTAAACAACAAGGTTTGAAAGAAAATCGAACACTTTGCCTCTGGGAGGTATTTGTCGTATCGCATGTTCCTTATACTGTATGTATTGTAGGGTTTTTAATATTAGTTCGTGTTAATGTGCTGTGTATAATTTGATTTTCGTTGTAAAATACACCGAGCTAAAAAATTGCAAGTGTTTCACTTAAACAAAATGTCGGGGTCTGACAACAAAATTTAATACAACAACGTGTAAAATCTTTACAACAACGTGTAAAAAATTTAATATATTACAGCAACGTGTAAAAAAAGGGAACCGACACACAGCAATATGAAAATTCGCCAAAAAACATGAATGCAAAACATCCGGTTATGAATATAATCACTCACGTATTTACGAAAGCAGGTGACGCAACGGCGTAGCTAAATACGGTCATGTCTGACGTAATACTGAGTGTCGTGACTGTTGCGTTGGTGACGTGCAAATGTCTGGAGGCGGTTTACAAGAATAGAACAATATTTTAAATGCCCTATGCCACCACATCAGAGCACTCTCTATAAACGGGTTGCAATATTTTACAGATTTATTTTGGGGTGTGGCAACAAAACTAATTACTGATCGCAGAAAATGTGAAATCTATAATTGGATATAATATTTACACCGAAACTTTCTAGTCATCAAAATTATCTAGAAAAATTTCAAAGAATAATCTTATATTTTAAATTGAAGTAATTTTCCATTGAATAAGATTCCCGTCCATTTGAGAAGTTGTAACGACTTGCCGTTGATTGGGTAGTACGTTAATTGACGTGACGGGTGAGTAATGGCCTCTGAGAACACAATTATATCACATTATGTAGATAACATTATACTGAATCCTTACCGTATTGATTGGTGTCGATCACTCCATATCAGACACGGGTATCGCTGACACGTGATCTTCCCGTTGATGTCGCCAACTATCAGAGTATTAATTTGTTCTTTGGACTTCAGATTTCTTTGCTGACGTTCGTTTGACGTCACGTCGTCGTCATTCGACCTCGGGGAGTCGTCCTTCACCAATCCCGGCTGATCAATAAAAGCGGAAACGTCACGCGATGTTACGTCACAGGGGGAGAGCTCGTTCCAGATTCCTGAGAACATTAAGTGTTAATCGCTAACGGAAATTGATTTTATCAACGATATATCGAAGTAATCAGCTTGTGTAATATACATGCTGTTGTAATATACGTGTAGCTATTCACAGCGTGCTTGAAACACGATTTTTAATTTCGGCATTTGCGTACAAATAATTAAAATGTAGTACACGTACTAAATTTAAATAAAGCCAATGTACACAGTACAGCTAGCTCTACATTTGACCGACTATTACTTGAGTTCAGGTTTACCTTTAATAGAATAATCGAGCTGACAGGTATTTGTTGCCCATCGTACTGTGCCATGTATATCGCCACTCTTCTCTTCTTTAACTTCCGAATCAGACACCAGCCATGTTTTTAACTCAACCTCTGCGAACAAACCAGCTTATAAAATGTATACTGATCTTGTTCACCTATTATAAGATCGCCTTTGCTCAATACAGGACTAATGCACTATTAAGTGCAGATTTTGGAATTCAGCCGGTTAAATGGTTGTCCTAAATTTGAAAACTAAACAATTCTCAGCTACAACAGCTTTTTTATTAAAAATGGGATAAAAAATGTTGAATTTATTGCATACCAACATGCAGAACTACAATGTTCAGTAACTTTCCAAACAAGCTATGTCAGTAATATTACGTAGATGATATACTTGGTCTTAGCGATGAGGTGTGTAGGTAATAGTTGTCAGAATATTTCTTTGCAGACCAATCCATAGCCGATATGTTGCAACTTTGATGACCTATGCACCTGTTAATTGCACGTTTGTTGCATCATAAATATACAGTATACATAATAACAACCAGTCTAAATTCGTACATTTAACTATATTTGAGTCAGAAACTATTTAATGAACTGTTACGGTGAATATATCCTAAGGCAGATGGCTATTAACCCTGCACCAATATTTATGCATCCATGTGGGTATTCTGACATTGTTTTTTACAGAACGATTAGTGTAGTTCTCGGGAAATATATTACACAAACTGAGCATTAGTTGTAACAGCAGATGTTTACCGATTGTTGTTTACAAACAAAACAAAAAAACAGCGCTACCTTCCTAATTCAGAAAGAATTGTTCGCCGAACACAAAGGATTATTACGTCATAGCCAACGGAGATCGCTACTTTTCTGCCACTTGGGGAAAATTTCACATGATTAATGTGGGGCTTTCCACCGCCTGAACATTTACATCTATGTTGAGGATAAACCTGTAAACAAACAGCTATATTAGTTGCGGGTGAAACTGTGAATACACAAATTTCCAATTCTAGTTTTGGTACCAAGAAGTACTAATTAAACCCGAGCCTCAAGCAGTTCCTTATATAAAACTTGGGATGTTGTTTATATGCTTGTATCAGCGAGGTAAAACAAACCAGTTGCCACCTTTGTCCACTATAACTTATAATTTACAAAACAGTTTCTATTTCCAACCAGACCCAAATCCCACAACTATTTCAAGATAAGTTTACATCATTAATGGCAATCGTGATATTAAGATAAACTAAAAAATACCTCAAAATCCGTTTCATTAATCCTAACCACAGCCACGTGACCTGTAGTAGTTCCAACCAACACTAGATGTCTCCGCGAGCAGCAATCAATCGATGTGACCTCGCCAGCAATAGATAATTTGCATCGACCAATTATACTGAATTGGAAAGTCGAAAGTATAACTTATTTTATCACTAATAATAGCATTACTTTACTTGTGCTCGTTTGAACTCAATAAAAATATCCAACCACTAGATGATGCTGCCACGATTACATCACCAATTGATGACGTCACATTCTTATCCTCGTCAAAAGCAAAATGCTTTAGGACATGATTGGTCATTGCAAAAGTTGGTCTATGTTTTTTAGTTTCCTCTTGCTTTGTCTGTTCTCTATGAATGTTTAGAAGGAATTAAAATGTTATATTGATTAAAATTTCACAAGAATAATCGTAGGTTGCCCTTTTGTTTTCTAGTTTTCCAGCACACGTTAAATTCAAGGAGGGGCTATGTAAACCACAGTTTGTGTTATATAAAATCATCACACGGCAATATTGTTCTAATTGCAACAATCGAATATTAGTATATAGCCAACATACTTTAGTAGAACTCTTTCATTTGCTCTTAGTCGAGGTGTAGTCGTCTGAATGGGAGTTTTATTAGCGGTGTCTACCTTATGTTCACTTGGAGTCTTCCAAGCATGGTATGGCTGCTTGTCATATTGCGGCCTATCGCTTAGATATTTTCGTACTCTAGACAAAAAGAATTTACGTGACGTACACAAATATATATATTGATGAGCTGAACCACATTGACATTAAAAACCTACCAAACAGGTTTGAAAATTTGAAATTATTAAAAAATTTTTTTTTTGACGTTTTAATGCTTTATTTACCCTGCACTCTTTGACATTTGCTTCCTTAGTATTTTCAAACTTTCCTCTGTGTTTGGAATATTAACGCTTACATCGTCTGTTGCCGTTTTAACTGTAAAAAAATATGTTAAAAACAAGTTAAGTGAATGTTGAATTTGTAAACCTTTTCTGTGCCTGAGTTTGACTTTTATTCTTAGCATGGAACTAACACATCTTACACCCTTGGAAAATTCCCGTGCTATTTCCTCCTCTTCCCATTTTGTCGACGGAGAAGCCTTGTTATCGTCCATGCTTTTCGCGGAGTAGGACGGATTTCCGGCCGAACCAAGAAGCGAAGCCGAAACAGACCTCGTTGAATAACCGATTGGACTAAATCGTTTCTCGTGACTGGCGATCGATGTTGTCACAACGCTCCGTGTCTCAAATACAGGTCGTCGGTGACAATTGACATGTACAGACAGGATGAAATGATTAGCAGTTGCTACGAACAAAACCTTGTTGGCAAACACAAGAGCAGATGCAGATCCAGCGTCTGGAGGAATCTCAATCGTTCCCCAACATTCCAACTTTGATTTTCGGGCATTAAACGCCTTCACCAATCGGTCACGCGAACCAGACGTGAAGATAAAACCTGAAATGGGGCACATTACCGGTATTATTTCTACCGAGTCTATGAGTGACACAAACCACCGTAAAAAAAGATGATCGACAAAAGTATTATCCTCTTCAAATAGCGAAAAATTGTATCATGTTACCTTCTTCATTTGTACACACTGCGGATAGGTGGCACTCGTGCGCATGGGGAAACCCCTTAGTTGCGAGTTTAGTATCTTCTGACCATATCAGCAACGTCCCATTAGAATCCCCAGTGACGTAACTACCATCCAGAAACTTTGTTGTCGCTTGACAGCATGACAAATATTCCGCTCGGAAAAATGTAGTTCCAAAATCTCCTCTGCATGCAGTAAATAACGTTACAACATTCTAACATTAGGCACTAGCAACTTATAAAGATTCAAGCTAGAAACGATCTAAAGTATTATTAAACCATAGGAGCTACATAATAAAAATGGTCCACGCTATCGATGATGGAGAGGCATTGAAAAAAGTAGTAACCCAGTGTGCCTTATATTAGTTTTGCGTTTAAGGTTCTTCAATATTATAGTGATTATTGATAAAATTGTTGCGGTTTGCGTTGTATAGACTTCTTACGTAGTTGGCCCGATAAGAGCTGCCCCTCTATCGCCCTCTGTGGACGCCATATCGTTTGAAACGTTCCAGAAATAAAGGTTTTTGCTGTCTGCTGTTGCGAATTGTCCTTCGGCGTTCACACTTGCACTTATAGCACGTGGTCCAGTAATTGCAGGTGACATCTTATTATGTGCTGAATGTACAAACATTACAGGTTCAGATTTTACAATATAATTAATGATTTTACATAGTTGATATAAAATACCACAAAGGTCAGATTCTAACTTTACCTTTTTCACGCGAGGACTTCACATGAGCAGTTTTAATGCGTCGTGATTTGGACAATATATGTTTCTTCTCAACCGTTGTTTGCCTTGAGGGTTCTTGCGTTTGAACTGGAGAGTCGATTACAACCATTGCTTGACTGCTAACTCTACAACCTCCATCCCACACAGTTAGTGTGCATTGTTCGTTGTTTTCTAATGTTACAAAGTAGCCCTAAAAAAGGCATATTTTAGTTATTGACCATATTGCTTAAAAATCAAATCTTTTCGTATGATTTATGAATCTCCTAATCAAAGTTTTCTTGTGATTTGTAATTATACTGTTAAACTAACACATACCGGCAGGTTAAGGAACTGCATTCTCTGTACTGTGTTGCGAATCGTACCCACTCCTATGACATACAAGGTTTCCAATGTGACACTGTCCCATACTCTGACGTGTGTTTGGCCACAAGATGAATATCTATCATTTTCTAGTGCCCCTTCCGATTTATTTTTAACCTGAGCCGACCCAATTCGACCACAAGTGGGATGCGCAGTAACACTGATGACCCAAATAGCAATTTGTTAGTGGTCGTAGGACCAGGCGGTATCTCCACCATACACTGACATTACAAACATGGACCTATTTAAGAATTTAGTTTGCTGTGTTCAAAGCTAGACCAAAAAAATGTAAATAAGAAGTTTTATTTTACTCAAAAGCAATCGTATGGTTTTACTTTATGACCCACCAATTCGCTTGGCGAAATAGTGTTTTGCCTTTCAGTTGAAAGTTTTCAGTTTTGACACTGGTCGTTAACTAGTCGTTTGTGTCATTGGGCAAAGCACATACCAGACTTTGCTTGAACCCAGTAGAATAATGGGTTCTACCGAATTAAACATGTGAATGACACACAATACACTGTAATAGCTTTGATATACCGACGATATGAGCAAGGTTATCTCACGATTGGCCGTGAGTTAACGCCTCTCGCGAACAGGAATATCCTATCCTATCTATACTAGTTGGTGCGGTCGCTAAACCTAATTAGCTCAAAGCATAAAATATAGAACCTTTTTAAAAGTTTTGCATATAGATGTCTTTATCGGTTGTGGCCATATATTAAAAATGTAATTCCTACCATGTGACTTTTCCAGTATGCTCACAGTAATGACGCTGCGTTTTTCTCTCATGGTCGTATATAATCACGATGCTGCCAACATAATAAACCAACTCGCCAGATTCCAAAGATGTTATAGATTGACTGTGGCTAGTATTGCAGCCATATCTGAATAACGAAAAGTTAACCTAAGCAGAATCCTTTTTAAGTTATTTCAACTTCACTTACACCCACTCCATTGAAAGTTGAGACATTAATGGCAGAGCAGATGTTCGTGAAATATCATCCGCACTTAACCAGTTTGGAGCGTATAGTTTAAAATATTCTTCACCGATTCTAACATTCTCAGAGGCTACAACCCTGGAAGACATATCACGTATAATCTCATCAAGTGCGAGAATATCTTCCTCAAGTGACGATTGAGTAGAAACTGATATACCATCAAATTGTTTTTCAGAATATAAATCAATGTTTAACTTTGACGAATTACCATCATCTTCTTTTTCGGTTGGATTTTGTTCCTCTATTGAATTTTCATAATCGTGAGTTGGTTGCTCTGTGCCATTTCTGTCTAATTCTGAGTCATTTGGCTTACATACATCTGAACTAGAAAGATTAACATTATTGTCAACCTCTTTTAAGGGCCCGGACAATGATGTTTCTGTAAGATCGGAACTAATTTCTTTGTTTTGCATTTGTTGACTTTCTTGTTGCGTAAGGTTGTTTGCACTGAATTCTTCTTGATTTTCCTCAGGCTTTACGAAAGTAGATTGCGTTAGCGTTTCCTCCGTAACGTGTCTATTGTCTTCTAGGTGCTCATCGAATTCGGATGATTTATTTCGGATCAGTTCGCGTTCTGTGCTGTCTGGTTCAAATACTATATCCGTGTGATCTGTTCCTACTTTCGGTGGATTAGTATCGTTTTCAGTTAGGGAAGGGTTGCAACCTTCGTATGATTGGGTGATTTTAATTTGGTTCTCTCTATCTGCTGGATCGTGTTGACACTTTTCCGTCGCAACATTTTCACTTGTAATCTCAGTGTCATCTGTTTTGTTAGAACCTAAAGTGTTCGTTGTTTTAGGGTTTTCTGGTGGTGCATTGTTTACAACAAATTTCTTAGGAGTTATTTCGTTTGCTGTCTTTGTAGACTTTTTAGTATCTTCCGTTAAGGAATTATCTAAAGTGTTGCCCTCTGATTTTCGGCTTAAAACATTATCTGCTGATTTTTCATTTACTTCTTTATCCTGTGTTTCAGGTTCAGAGTTTTTGTGTTTAGTTTCATTTTTATCTGTGGTTTTATGTTGATTTGGTTTTGGAAATCCATTCAGATTTTGCAATTCATCTTTCCGAGCAATTTTATATGTTTGTTGATGTTCTTGTATTTGACACACAATTTTATTTTTGATTGCATCAATTTTGTCCGATTTTAAAGTCTCCTTTTGAACTGACTCTTTTTGCTTTTGTAAGTGTTCGTTTTCGTTTAAGTTGTTTGAACTTTGAGCATTTTGATTTTGCGAACTATTTTTCAAAATCATATTTAGCAATGATGTGTTTGGGTTTTCGGGAGAAACCCTTGTTAGCTTTTGTTTATTATCTTCTTCACTTTCGAAAAAAACTTGAGTGGACATTTTCTTTGAAACTTTGCTGTCGGCCACCGTACCATCTATAACAAAATTATTTAACATTAGCATTTCGGTCGCAAGCTTGTTAATTATAATCGAGATCATTTTATTAGTATATATTTTTTTGCGGTGACATTTTATTAGGAATATACGAAACAGCATTTTTTCTATTTGGTAACATTCGACACAAAGCAGTATTTGGCTTACCATTGTCTATTTCGGCAAATTTATTTCCAGGTGCAGTATTGGAAGAAGGTGGTTCAACAGTTTCAGGTTTAAATGACTGATTCTGCAACTTAGGTTTGTTTTCTGTTGTTGTCGGATGTAGTGCGGGAGTACCGACTTTTAATGCTGCTCCTAATTTACCAATTGCTACTGCCTTTTCTCGAAATTTATCCAATTTAAAGTTTCTGGTCGATAGTTTTTTAATCTGCTCGGGATTAACATCTGTTAGAGTTGCACTTGGTACCCGCTCGCTGTAAAACTTGGCATTAATTGATTGTTAAATTAAAATTTATAACCGTACTTTTGCAGTTTTTTTGCGGGTATCCTCTTTTCCACTTTTAACACCTCAACGCTATCTCGACCAGTTTTACCGTGGGCTTGTCGTAGTAGCCGCAAAGCCGACTCAATATTTATACCACGGTTATCCATCACTGATAGTCTGAGATCACGTCGGGTTCTTTCATCAAGTCTAGAAAAATGCCCAAGATTATTTTTTTGATTATTTATGATGTTTTAAAGAACAATTCATTATCAGGAGTAAATTGTACATTTTTGGCCATGTTACAAATCGCGTCAGCGTCAATGGTAAATCTTGTATTTTATAATTTTATATAAATTAATCGAGTGTGCTTATTTTAAACACGGTGTCCTATATTATACTCACTTTATTTCATGAAACTCCAGCAAGGTCCAAAAATCTGTCTCGTCTCCTATTCTCCAGTCCTGTGCTAGTTTTTCCATATCCATTTTCAAAGTACGAAGTCTTTGGAGACTTACCGTTTTCAGGCAATTAATGAGAACTTCGTCTGTAGACCTGTTCATCTTATAGTTTTTCACACAATTCAGTTTAAGTTTCTAATTGGCTGAGGGGCTGTAAGTATATGATGATGCAGTTAAACTAATATTCTTTATCTTGTTTACAACATTTACAGCTTTGTGGTATGGTTATTTTGATGTTAATTGTCACCCGGTTCTTTTACAACATGTTTATAAATTAGCCATACATCCGAGAATAAACATTGAATCAATGTACATTAATCCATTATCACAACCTGACTTGCCTCTCTATTATTCAGATTGACAGGTAATACATTCGAGCATCAATATCGCGTCTGTAAACGACCAGCTTTCATTCTAAACGAATTAATGTATTTTGAAACCTGATTAGGTAGGTATTGTACTATAAACAATGGGCAACTGTGGTTTGTGTTACGTTTCGAGAACATCTCTCTAGATTAAGGATCATCGGAATATTTCGATTCACAAGTTATTTTTTAATATATTAAACAACAGTATTAAGAAAATATTATTTATTTTATCCTTATCGTGTTGGTTGCTCGATCGAGACCCTTGGTTTTTAATTTAAACGCAAATCCTAGTTAAATAATTTATTCCTCACTGTAAGTGATTCACTGATTTATATAAATGTATTGTAGAGACACTTCGTCGAAAAGAAACATCTATAGATGACACGAGAAAATAGAATGATCAAACACGATTTACACAAATTCGTTTTCAAAAATATTATTGTCGATCGTAGGCTAATATCATGTATAGGCTAAATACATAAAATACCTCATAGATTTTAGATAAAGACTGTAAATACACCAAATAATTAAAAAAATTAGAATCAATTACTTTTATTTTTAATAAAAATGATGCCTTTCAAGCGTATTTGCATGGTTCTAAATTTATCATTGTTAAATATTTAACAGCGTTTTTCTCAGAGTGGCATATGCCAAAATGTCTCAGGCTTACTCTAATTATTCCATTACGTAAAACTACTGTATGCTAAAGTATTCGACAATTTTGCCTCATCAAAATTTCAGCAAAACGATTAATTCAATTCCATTTGGGCAACATGCTCCTTCACTCTACAATAGAGATAAGTTTTATATACGAGGTAGAGCAGTATTCCCAGAAGTGAGGCGGCCCAAGCGGTTATTCCCATACTAAGCAGCAACATGAAAACCGAACGAATTTCTTGTTTTCCGATGAAATTACCAACCCGTTCGATAAATTCCAATCTAAAAAATAAACGATAAATTTTGTTTAGGTAAAGTTGAATTGGCGCAATTTTACAATGTATAGTGCAGATCTGATTAATAAAACATTAAGGTTGACGAACTATGATAACTATATATATAGACCTTTTGGGCAATCGACATAATGATGAACTTGTGGCTAAAGTTACTATCTTTGGTCTTTGTTTCGTCATATTGTTATAAAGATAGCATCTTAATAATACTCTTATACATAGTTTAAATTGACCAATATGTATAATTTAGAAACTTCATCAAAACCGAGTAACACTAAAATAACATTATGTCAAGGAATATAAAAGTGACAATGATTACCTGAAAACACCTACAGCAGGAGTGATAACAAGAAGAGTTGAAAAGACAATGCAAAGCAATAATGCAAAAACAGTGCCAACTACTCGTGCGCCGTACCACCAGAACGTCAAATTCCTATGTTCCCGCCATAATATTCTTACGGTTACCTATAGTTGTAAGGATGTTTTAAAATTAAACAAAGATAAAAACAATATATGCAGCCTCTGTTTAAATGTCTTATTTCTGTATATGTACTTTTAACTATGTGTTCTGCGATCTATATTGGTTGTCCAACGTAATTTTTAAACCTAATTAACCGGTAACTGTACAGGGCGACAGAGATGCCATGTAAGCTTGTAGGGCGACAGAGATGCCATGAAAGATATGGCTGACTCTATCGCCACTTTGGCCAATTACTGCGTTGTTATCACCCAGTGTGCTGACCTATAGTCGGATACAGACTTTGCATAATTATCCTCATATAGCATGTATATTCAAACTTTAAAATTAAATTAAACGTGCTGCATTAGCTCTGACAACCTGACTGTGGGATGGAGGAAATCGTAGGATTTTACAACTGTCGTCCACGACCTCGTTCTTATAATTCGTAAAAACAAAAGAAGATATGAAAAACTCGGTCCCACAAGGTAAAGGAAGCTCATACTCATACTAAGTCAACCGCATATAAATTACCAAGTGATAAACTTCAGTATACTTACAATAAACAGTATGCACCCGCCTGCAGCCCCATCTAATGCTTTGGCTGCTGTGGCTATTATCAAACTCAGATTGACGTGATCTCGAAGCCAAGACAAAGGATTCTGGCTGGAGCAGTCGCCTTCTAATGCACAGTGCCAACATCTACCAGTATTATATAGTTTAAACGTATAAAATTTACTGCAATGTTTATTGAGTTGAATTGAAATTTAAATAAAATACATTAAACGCAAATGATTTGGGGGAACCAGAAAACTGATCAATAAACATTAGGCTTAACTATCTTGATTGAATGATCACATGAACAGTTGTGCTGCGCGTATAATTAACAGTCCGTTGTTTGCACCCCGGTTATGCGTGAAACTTTATAAAAAATAAATGTAGTTGAGTTGCGTATCGATTATTCAACCTATTGTTCTTAGACCGGGGTTTATGTTCTATCAATACTTTTATTTTCTCATTTTGTGTTTCTTGAATTGATTGACCTGAATACTATTGAAAGTAACCGTGTATAAAGGTCACAACTGTTCCCAAAAACTCTCACGGGCAATTCCACATATAAAACATAATATTCCCAGAATTAAAGATTTAAATAATTAAAATTGAACGAAACTTACGAAAAACCGAACTCGCCGACATGATATCCAGCCGAGCTAACTCCAAGTGCTCCGGTAATTAATTGAAGGGGCATCCCCGCAATATTGATGACGTAGGCAGAAAGAAAATGATTGTGGGCCGTAACCATAACCACCAACCTTTAAAAACATGTTTATTAAAACATAATCACACCACAAACTATAATATTGTACAAATAAAAAGACACAAACGCATATATACAATGGCCGAATGTTTGTGTTGTTTCGGTATATTGTGGTCACAATTTTTCTTTCCAAACGTGTGTTATAACAATGTAAGGTATTGATTTTTCTGCATGTTTGCTATAAAACGAACATTTTATATGCAGTAACTATACGTTACAAAACAAACATTACTCAGACTCACAGTCATTCTTCGCTTTTGAGTGTGTTTATTAGGTGGTATTACTTGTCGAGACATTATAATCTGTTACACGTTAAGGCAGGTGTCGGCAACCTGCGTCCCGGGACCGCACGTGGCTCTTTTATTGTTTTAATGCGGCTCTTAAATTTAATTGCTACTTTAGCAACCGCTTAATACGTTTAAAACACCTATGAATAATCTTAAGAAACAGAAAAACACTAGCTTCTTTATCTCACACGTATTTGTTTTCTTTATATTGCAATAATAGTTTTGCGGCTCCATGTTATTTTTATTATGTGTATTATCGGTTAAAATGGCTGTGTAAGTTCAAACGATTGCCGACCCCTGCATTAAGGCAATGTTTGTCAAGGACTGGCAAAGATATACGGTGTTGCAAAAAAATTGTTTGGTCGGCGATGGAGTTTCAAATGTTTGAATTACTCCACGCTAAGTCAGTAAACTGCTCTGAAGCTCTCCAGCAATACAACGTGGCGATTTACTTAATATAACATTGCGAGGTAAAAACCTACCGTGCAAATATACAAAGCAGAAACGATGGAAACGAACCAATGATAAACACTGGTTGAAATATATCGATGGTCACGTGTCTGTGTGCTTCCAATCGACGGGCGGCTTCATCGGTTTTCATAAATTCGCGAACTGCGCTCGCGTTTGCACACGCTTGCTCAGTTATCACGCCTGCATTCAAATATTAGCTTACTAAATAACAGTCTAGACCAAAACTTATATAAGCCGTGTAATCATTAAAATAATAGTCATACTGTTTGTGTGCTAACATAAGTGAAATTGATAAACAAAGGCTGTATTTAATATTCCCTCGAACCACCTCTTTAGCACGATACATATATACTTATATTAAAGCAAAGCGTCATTATAGAGAAACTTACGGATATAATGAAAAAATTAATCACAAAGTTTATGTCATATACCGACCTGCTGTTGTTGGGTTCACTGTAGTTTCAAAAGATTTCGTGATGTCACTGCTTTCGAGTTTGGTAACGTAACTTGGCGTGGGCTGTTGTGAGCGCTTAAACTTTCCAAGCCTTTGTGGTATTATGTACTCTACATTTACCGGGTATAGCGGTCTTGCTGCATTGAATGGTTCAGGCGCCTTGATTTGCTGACTTTCTGGAAGTAATGATACTTCAGGCAACGGATGGTCCGACTCCCTACGTCCGCGTATTGGAGCAGGTTGAACCACACGATGACCGTGTGCCGCTGGACCCTTGTGTTGTTCTCTTCGTTGTGACGCGTGGCGGACAAGTGCCAACAAGGTAGGCTGCGCGGGTATAATGTTTGCGGATATATACGCAGACCGTTCCAATCCCCGCACTTGCTCTAGAACATTTGCCGTTTCATTATAATGATCGCTGCACATGACATAAAATGTCACGTCCGCTACAAATGACATCAAGGGACAGATTACGCAGAGAAAGGCGACTGAAATGCTGAATAGCCAAGCTGACGCCCCCGTTTTTCGTTTAGTGTTTCGTTGACACAAGCACAGATTTGTAATGTGGACACCTGCGGTAAAAAAATCGCAAATCAACTTGGAATCAGTTATGCACAGCAGTACAAACTTTTATAGTTAGAATGAAATAATCATAAAAATTGACGAAGGTATATGTTCGATAAAAGCCACTAAGCATCCAATGACCGGAACGGTAGAGATGATCCTATACAAAAACATTAAACTTTCTAAGTTTGATCTAATATAAACAGTTCGTGTGTGTTCTCGCATTATTTAAAAATGTATTTACTAATTCTTCCATTATAGAAAGTGTTATGACTGAATTTGCGGGATTTTTTTACTTTAGCATTCCGATTTTTCTCTCCCGGCTTAGATTTCCACCCTCTTGGGCATAAATAATTAAGTGGTGTGATCGGACACTAGTTCAAACGTTCAACATTGGCATTGATGTAACACTACTTCATTATTTATTGTACGAATTATTCTTAACCGTAATCCGGCATCAACCTGTCAACATGTCAGATTAACCACCCCCTTTCGATTTTTGACAATGACGGCCCGATTTAAGTTATCCACGATAAGTTACAAATGAAATGATAATTTATTCATGAGCATCCAATTGGCGAGTAGAAGGGCGCACATGCATTAACTGTTCACGTCGATGCCAAGAAGCAATTTTAATTAGTAACTGCTTGGGTTATTTTTCGGAATGCAGGCTTAATACTGCCAGAACAAAAAAGCCAAATTTCCCACGGACCTCTTGTTGCCAGGTGAAATCTTCTGCCTCTTACATCAGTCGTCATAATGTCGGGTATTCCCCGTCGTATTGACTTAATGTGATAATTCCTGCAACGTCGAACTTCGTCCGGATCATTGCCTAAAGGCCTGCCTGATCGAACTCTTCCAGTAGTGGTGGAAGTTTGCAAAACTCGGTCAGGTACTCCGTATATACCACTCGACCCTGTACACCAACATATCAGCATGTGTGAAGGTAAATTAAGCTAATACCACACGGGCGCGCAAGAAGAAGTACAAATTGATTATACTCTTCATTTCGAAAAATCGATACTGTTACCTTCACCCACACATTCGACAAAACACAACATGACAAAATCTTACTTTTCACTCTCAATTTTCCAACAGTATTATATTGTAAATGGTAATATTAAATTTTAGAACAAGTGCTATATGTGGAAATGGAGCCTGGGGACTACAGCCCATAACAAAAAACATTTACTTAAAACATTCGAAAATTTTGTTTGTAGCTGTTTCCAATATTTTTTCGTTTTTAATTATAAAACAAATCGAGTATCTTACGATCTTATTTGGCAACATAAAAATCTGAACATTGCCCGGAACATCATCAAGGTTTATCGACGCATGACTTGCGTATGGCATATATGGTGGGTTAATATAGAAAGCAGTTGCGAGGATGAAGCAAAGAGGTTATTAATTTAGGCCTACCTGTAATAGTGCTCATGCAAGCAGGTCCATCTGCTATAACAGGAGCCACTGACATAAGATGTCGACCGTCGTCTACAGCTGTCTTCCCTCCCACCTTTGCAAATTCTTCATACGTCGTTGCTGCTTTGGTTGTGCGATATTGACGCCGTTTATTGGCTACCGAATTATCTAGCGCTTTCCCAACACGAGCTTCATGTGTTGGACTTGATCTGGGGAAAGCTTCGGCTGCCTTGTGGTTTTCAGGTGAATCGCCAGAAGACGATGGACTCTGACTACCAGAAGTCGCATTCTGCTTGCTCGTATTTATTTCCCTTCTCATTTGGCCATCCATTAATCGATCGACGCTTTTCAGATGGTTATTCAAACAAAGCTGAATTATTGATAGAGCAAAGAAATACGTGTATCAATGAGCTGCATATTTGCATCGAAATTAATTTATTACTCGAGAGAGATAATTTCAAAGTAACTTTTAAAATAACATGTAGGCCAAAATGGTCTCGACACTATAAAACGTTCTTACTTTGCTGTCGTTACTTTCTGTGCTAAAACTTAGAGCATTTAACATCTAACATATACCTATGTGATTTCCGGCAATGGCTACATACTAATAAAATTATTTAAAATAATCGTATCTCTTCGATGTCCAAAACAAACTTTAATTTGCCTTGATTCGAACATTGTTTTTTTGCTACTACTTTGGCTTTAGACGGCGGGGTGTACAAACAATGTCGACTTGGCGTGCTGCATACACCATTATATATCCTGAGGTATGATATGAGAGGATTCAATTAAATAATTTATCACATGTCACGCAGTGGTAAACACTGCACTGCAATCCGGGAAAGATACTTTAGTTTGAGTCACCTCTGCTACGTTCTACTGAATTTATTATGATCAAAACCAAGCGACTGTTCACCTCAAAATGCCGCGCGGGACTAAAGGTTTATAGAACAAATTTTATACTTTTAATCCCTTTTTTCTCTTAGCAACTATTACACGCTGAAACCAAAGCAAATGACTTTTAGAGTTTACTGTAAAACTTATGAAAGACTGCAGAACCTATGCATAAAAACAGCTGTAAATACGCTTCAGGCGATTCACTTCTAAACCTCATATACCGATCATGTCTAATCACAACATTGAAAGTGTTAAATGTGAAAAGGTGCTTTCTGCCTTTAGACTAAATCCCTGGTAGGCAACGACATGTGGATAGTAGTAACATATCCTTCTATGCAATGGGCGAAAGCATCGTCTTATAGCTAACGAAGTCAATGAAAAACCTACTGTAGACCAGGCATAATATATATTTAGACGATACAGTTAATAATAAGAAATACATTATTTACGGCCTTTAAAATACTTATCTATTGTTAGATGGCAAATACTAAATGACACTTAAAACATTGGTTTATCTATAATTTATTAAGATATTTGATCAAAAAGCTAAGTGCCGCAGGAAGCAATGTGTCAAAGCATGGGATAAAAAGACCAAATTAATAAATACCTGCGGTTGCCTATAAAGTACGTCAGGATATATTTCCATTTTAACAACATGGCGATGTAGCAATACCAAAATGGCCTGAAATTTGTAATCACAAAACAATACTTTCTTTATGTAATTAGTATACGCTATATGTGCAAGAAAATCAATTTAAATCTAGTGTAAAAATATTTTGTTCCTAAATTAAAATTCGGACAATCACAGTCGACGTTGGCGAACCGATCCGTCTGATTGGGTGGCACCGTCGGTGTGTTCCAACTTGGCTGCCTCTGATAGTGTGCTGTGTTTCTGTTGGAAAAAAATGTATTGAAAATCAGTGCTGACACGGAAACAGATCGGGCGGGGATAAAGGCTGAAAATTAACGCGTCGGCCCTGTGCAAATATGATTCAAAAAGTAATAGGCGGTGATCTGATTAATATTTCATGCATACCTGACTGGAAGTTTGGCTGGAATAAGAGCGCTGGAAAAATTGGGCAAAAAGCACGAGGTATGACGCATACATGAAGCCGCCCGCAAGAGAGTGGGAGTTGGATGTTTTGCAGTCGCTATCGTTGCCCATGACAATGATATAAGTCATGAAAGAGCAGCCTAGCAACATCTGCACAATCTGCGGACACGTAAAATAACTCAAGTCGAACCGTCTTATTTTGAACGATACTAACGGCAACGTCACATATTTAATATTTATGGGGAAATCGATCAGACGCTTCGCTTTTGCGCTATCAATTGTTTTTGATACGGAATGCACTATTGCGGTTTTAACGTTATCGTTATTCAAATGAGATATGCATATATAGTATATATGAAGATTTGGAAGTGTTAGCCTACTGAGAAATGCAGGAGTTAAAATCGAAGTCAATTAATATTCTAAGGAGAGTTGACGCACCTCACTGGAGCATCTATAATCACAAGGGAGACTATTGACCAAAATAAATACCTGGAAAAGTGTTATAGATATACTGACAATCCTCGGAATTTTGAACTTGGCCGCTTTGAGAGAATAGTAAGTGTACATGAAAGCGTGGATAACAGCATTGAGTCCCATGAATATGCAACTTCCTACATGTGCAATAATAAAGGGTCATGACTATGAGAAATAATGACACAAAAATACAAATTTTACCACACTTTAACTTTGCTAACTCGAAAGTGGGTATATATGGTATAATAATCAGTACGAAGGTAATAATGGACAAACATAACAGCTTTCCCATGACTAAAAAACATGAGTAAATCAAAACAATAGTTTATAATTTAAACCTTAATTATAAGATGAAGGTAATAGTATATGAAATAATAAATTGAAAGCTTAAGCTTTTTAGTGTTACATTGAGCAAAGATAAACAAAATTATAAAGTTTTTTTGGTACTTAAAGTTGTACGCTACCCTGTAATGTTTTTAGTTTTGTTGCCAAAATTAGGATCCCCAGAGTTTTTAAAAAGCAAACGAAATTCTTGTACCAACAGTAAGATCTTAGTCGAGATGATACGACTAACCTGCGTAGTTATTTTGCACGTTGAACCAACAAAATAGCGCCACCGTCAGATGATGGTACCAATGCAGAAAAATCAGAGGCTTCTTACGAAACACAATAAAAACGGTGTCGCCTAAATTAGAATATATGTATCTGCTTTATATTTCGGCGGCTTCAGTTAGTCTGGTAGAACGTTTGCTTTTAATCGACAGGCTGGAAAATCGAAACAAGATGCTGGCTTTTAGCAGGTTGTCTCTGTGGGCAAGGCACGTATCGCCTGAAACGTGACACATTTATATCCCTCAAAGGAATTAACGTGTCATAAACAGTAGGAGCGTATCTTGTCTTTTATACTATATGCGCTACATAGCTCATTTAACCCTTAGGTGGATACGGAGTAATCTGACGATCGAACGTGTTATATTGCTCACTGCATTTTACCATTTAATAATTAATCCTTTTGCGGTATTTGTAAACCGACATTTTATTTCCTAGCATAACACTGTCGTCATTCTCTTAAACGCTTTTCAAATACAATACATAAATATCAGAAACAAAAAAATTCCCTATAAAAAATAAGCGTACAGATTTGCCCTTTACCGTATTCAAGAAACTTGCTGTAGAGAAAAGCGTAAGTCCAATTGGGATGGATAAGACGTTCAACAATCGGTCCCGTACACACCATGCTGTGGATACCACCTTCGTTGTATAAGTCGTACATTAGAGTCATTAACCTCACTGCGCCGATTATGCTGAACACGGCCAGTAGTATTGACCAGTACAGCATGGGTCTCCGAAGGTCGTATCTGAATAGATTTCCGTTTATAAATGATGGGTGGCGTAAAATAAATGTATTTACATCTATTGTCTGTAAAACCGAGCTTCCCAACCGAATCGATCTCGCCCACCACTATAATTAATAGAACGTTGAGACTACTGTACATAGTTGTCGGTCTTAGTGGCAATTCGACCGCACAACCGCGCAATGACTAGGTGTTTTTATACATTCCCTTAAATTGGCAAAATAGTCTATTATGAAGGGTCGGGTGATCGCATAGTTAACTCGACCAATTAAAATACCGTCTCCTGTCATATCGACGAGCCCAACATAGGATGGAAACTAAGTTATGTCAAAAAAATCTATTATTGTAAAAAATCGAAGTCAGTAACTCATCGCGCGCACCTTCGGGTTACCGTAGCTATTTTTAAGTGTGTCGTGTATCACCGAGACATTCCTTTAGTTTTAGTAGAAATCTCCCGACATCTACCAGAGCGGGTAATAGAATCGAAATAAAACTTTGTCATTAGTTAGACAACATGATATAGATATGCAAAATCCAAATTTTCGGGTGTTAAATTTAGGGGAATTACCTTGCGACGTTAAAAACTAAAACAGTATTTTTTCTAAAAAAAGTATCTACATAAACCGGGGGAATTCCCGAAGCCGTAAAAAACTAAATCCAGCTGTTGCTTCTTTTCACTTTTGTGCTTAACAAGAGGCTTTAATTTAAAACATGTGTGGTGAAATGTTCATAAATCTACATGAAATTTTTTTAACAACACATGAAAAAAATATTGGTTTGCTACCTCAAGGACCCATGCATTTCTGCTTGCAGAAGACTATATACTCGGTGTATAAAATGAATTAAATATATGTTTGATTAATTAGCCTAAACTAAATAAATTTAAACTGGCTTACTTCGCTTTTCATTCCGGCAGATTAGTCTGGTGGTTTAGTGCGTCGCTTTTTTGCAGAAGGGTTGCAGAAACGAAACTGGTCGTTAGCTAATCGGTTTTGTTTGTAGTTTACTAGTTTAAGAAGCCAACATAACAAAACATGTTGATCGACCATTTTGGAATTTTTGGGATTATGTGATTCTAGACCAGTGGTTCCCAACCTGGGGGTGGCGACCCCCGAAGCTGTTGCTAATGTAAGAACAAGGGTAAATGTCAATAGGACTGGGTGCACCGGTACGCTCGTAGTATGTGCTATCCTGTGCATAATTTTTCATTGAGACATTTCATTCGGATTGCTTTGTAGCACAATATTATTGCATCAGTATGCGTCCACTGTGATGTCATATCGTCCACTGTGATGTCATAAACCATGACCACTTGACTGTAAACGTGCAATAGCTGCAAATTTGAACTCTATTAGGGAAAAAGCTTAGTATATTATACAAGCTGCAGACCTACAAGGTCAACGATTGCACTGATTTGTTAATAAATGCAAGTAAAACATTTTTGTGCTAACTTTCTAATTTTGCATTTAGGATAGAATATAAGTGTTGGTAACGAAATCTTCAAAAATTTTTAAGAGGGTCACCAAGACAAAAAGGTTGGGAACCACTGTTTTAGACAATGTCACATTGATACCGGTGCCGAACATTCGCAAAACGGCAATCCTGCTTATATTCTTCGGCCTCTTGGAAATTTTACTGCTGCAATTTATCAGAATTTGCCACTGTAGATTCAAACCATATTAGCTAGCACCGCCAGATTTAACTCGATTGGACGTTTTCTTCTTTTTTAAGCGTAAATGTGACTTATCACTAGTTTTCGTGGAAATTAATAATTATAATCCTCAAAAATAGGCCGTTTTTTTACTTTTGTTTTCCCGACAGTGGGAATTCCCCTTGGGGTTTTGGTAAAATTAAGGGATGTTGCAAAATAGGAGCATGTCAGTTATGATTCCTGTAAGTTGGATCTTATATAACTGGTGATTTCTAGATACATACAAAAAAACAATATCATTGCTGCAGACAATAAGAAATGTAGGTATTAAAACCATATACCTTATATAACCTTTCATAATTAGCTCAGTCACTTGATATCTGATAAGAAATACTGGTATATTAATCTTTTACAAGAAACATTCAGTTCATTCAGCCATTTCTCAGGCTTTCAATAGAGGCAAGACAAGCATTTGGACCATCTATTGTTTAATTCTACCAGATTTTGGAAGCATCAGTGATCACACTTCAGAGTTGCATTTAACATTAGTTCTATCAATTCGAAATTAGAGCTCATAGTAAAACCAGATATGTTTTATTTATATAAATTTAATTTAAAACCTTAAAAAAATTTGTCTTTAGTTACCGTACTAGGGATAGGATAGGATAGGATAGGATATTCATGTTTATCCCCGTGAATGGGAAAACCAAGGGGGTTAACACACGGGCAATCGTCAGATCACCTCGCGCCCATCGTCGGGTTACCAGAGCTATTGCAGTGTGTTGTATATGATAGAGACGTTCCTTCAATTTGGTAGAACCCATTAATCTGCTAGGTTCAGGCAATGTCCGTAAAGTGCCTTGCCCAAGGACACAACCGACTAGCTAGCGACCAGTTTCGCACCTGCAACCTTTCGATTGAAAGGCGACGCACTTAACCGCTACACCAACGGGCCGGACATAATGTTAATAATTAAAAAGGGGTGATATTTTATTAATTTACACATGTAAATTAGTATTTTTTATATATAAAATCAGTATGAAAAGTGTTTTTTGCTTGTATTTTAAATGTATTTCAAATCGCAACTCCAAGAGTCAAAATTATCGATTTTGGAATAATTTGATAACATTCTGATTCGGATAGTGTCATCCAAATCGACACCAAGCTTATAATGATTTTAGAATTATTGTATTAGTCATGACAAAACTATAACATCCTCTATAAATACTCACCTTATATGATATGTAAGTTCAATACCGGTATAACAAAATAATAAACTAGATAAGGGACTTATTTGTGATAGCCATATGCAAGTCACAACCACAGATGGTATGGTGGTCTGGTGTTAATGCCAGTTTTTTTATTTTGTTGTTTGATTTCTTTGTTGTTAAACTTGGAAACTATTACAGTGTATTGTATATAATTTAGAACTAACTACCAGAACTATTTATGTTCAACCCTTTTTTATCCACTGATAATCCACAAATATCTGCTAATAAGCTTGTGCAAGGATAAAGCCAAAAAGCCAGAATATATAATGTTTCTGATACAAACAAAGTTTTTTTAAATGAAAAAAAAATAAAAAAATAGTATACTTGGTTGAACATATTTTAAATATTTAGTTGGCTTGTTGGTATAGTTATTTGTTGTAAATATAGTTAATTTAAAAAAATTATGTCAGATATTAAAAAGAACAGTACAATATCTTAGTACACTTCCAGCTGGGCGCCCATTTCGTAAACGATCAGGCATCAGGCGTAATTACGGACAGGCGTAATAACGTTCAGGCGTAATAACAATAAACAAGCTGTGTTTTGTATCCAGATCCCGCGTAGTCGGAGGTAAATTCGGTCTGTTGCCTACGTTTTTTTCGACGTATTTCGGCGTGCTACGTTCTGTATAACATTTGTTACAGCTGCGTGTCATCTCGACCTAGTAATTTTCCAGCAACAATATCCGGCCGTGTTGAGTTTAAGTTGTGTGTTTACTAAACAAAACTTTAATCATGCAATTTGTTCTGTAAATTGTACTCGTTTTACAAGGTTGGTGATTACTCTCTACTTTTTCTCATTTCTCTTGCTTTCGTGTTAGTAAAAATTAGATAAATAAAACGTCAAAATTTTGTACATATTTTTGTATATCTTGTATATGTTAATTTTAGCGATCTCGAGCTTTTGCGAACACAATACCGCGGGCGATCGCACGAAAATTAGTGAGATTAATTTACGTAGTATAATGCAAGTCATTCTATCATTTATGACTACGTATAAGACGAAAATATTAGGTATGATACAATGCAAACACTCTTTGGACCCGACAATAATCGCACACATATTCCATTTGGTTCAACATATTATGCAATCTGTTATGTACACACAGGTTCTAAACTTAGAACAGCTGCGCCATTTCCGCACTAAATGACGTAACATCTTACCCTTTTCTGTTTTCCATTAACTGCTGTCCTTTATATATCATGAAGACGTACATAACTGATAACGTACAAGGAGCTGACCAGGTTTCCAATAAATCCGAATTCATAGTGTCTCACACAATGCATAGGCAGCTAAAACCACGTCACTCCTGGGACTGTAAAATAACGCAGCACTAATCAGAACATCCGTATTGGTTTGGCTTATGAACTTAAAATGCATAACAATACACTATTCGTCATTCTCTCAAATTTAAATGTAATCGGGTTCAATAGAACATCGGGTTCAATAGAACAAAACAAACGCGATACTGTTGGCGAGATGTAACGTAAGCTTTGCTTTGCGCAAAGCTATATTTCATAGGTTGTACTATTCGCTTGGCTGATTTTAAACACGTCTGCATCACGCCATCCGGCGTTGAATTCAACTGGCGTGTTAATAAAAGAAATGTCAGATCGGTTTGTTAAGGCATTGGGCCTTCAAGATTACGATAAGAGAGAGTTCAATTTGTTGCTCGTATTGATTTACCACAGCGCAGTTAAACTGTTATGGTTAAAGTGTTGCGTTCCCTTTCGGGTACTTGCGCTATCATGTACAGCTATTATATCTTTGCCTAGCTTCGACACAAAGAGTAACGCAAAATGCTATCCTAAAATTAGTCGGCTTGTTGAATAAATAATTTTCATTTTATAATGAAACTCGTAGTGCCTTCACTATCTAGTTATGTACAGATAATCGTACGCTTATCACTAATATGGTTACAGCAACATTGGTTCCAAACCTATTTGACTAAAATTCCTTTACCGTACCTGTCCTAGCAATTATTTCGTTACTAGAATACGCAAGTTTTATATTTTGGTAACCGATTGTCTAACTTGTTTATGCGAATTATTACATAACAAAAGTATCTGTATAAAAATTAGTTTATGGACATATGATCATAGAAAACTAATAATTAAGTTTTTTAAATTGTAAAACATTTTAGGATAAATAAACTACATGAGACATCATTACCGAAAAATATGCACTACCCACCGCAAAATTCCTAACGAAGCATACCAAAGAGTACGTGGACCCGACACATCATGCACAAAATATATCTATATTCCTGACTTATTACATATATGTAAGAAAGATGTAGAAGCATCCGTCTATCTATAAATTCAATAAAACAAACTAACGGCTCTCAGACTTCAAAGCATTTATTTAGAAAATGCCACTGGTTAAACAAGACAAAATCCGAATGATGCAAACTCGAGTGAGTTTTAAAATGATAGTAGACCTACTGGTTACACGAACAACGGAAATATCGGAAGAACGTGGTGTTTAGGCTTTAGGCCAGGGATGTCCAACCTGCGGCCCGCACACTGCGGCCCGCCTGAGATTTTTGTGCGGCCCGCTAGTCATTTTCACTCCCAAGTAGTATTTTGACCTTTGAATCTTAGCATAATTAAAATGTATCAGTCAGCTTTAAGGGGCGCAGTAACAGTAGGCTATAAGTATGGGAGCAACAGAAATACAGGATTATACATTAATGGATTTTAATTGTTTCTTTATGTACCAATTTTTCTTGAAATTTAATAGGTTTTGCGGCCCATTGAATTAATTTAAGTGACAATGCGGCCCACTACAATAAAATGTTGGACATCCCTACTTTATGCTATAGATGGCGTATAACCAATTAAGACCTCTATGAACGGCAGGATGTGACGAGTGGTACCCTCCATGAGTCATTGTTTTTAAACGAGTGTTTTGCTGAGTAACAATGGTGGTGATTCCCCAATGTTTGTTTTGTTGAAAGCAGCATGTGCTAGGCTGCGCGCCGGTGTTCTCGTTTAGCTGTAAAGTTTTGTAATCGTGGAGCAGTGCTTTGTAAAATAAAGGTGTTGAATGTGCATCTGCTAGCTGTTTTGTTGGAAAAAAGTTGCCGATGTACGAAGGGGTATGGGCTCAAAATTTTTAAACAAAATTTTGTCAGGGTTTTGAGTTTTAGGTTGCAGATCCAAGCTTTCAATTTTAAATTGTGAAAAAATCTAAGGACTTCCTATGTCAGGGATTTTGAGTGACAGTCGTTTTTGTGAGGTCAGTTTGCATTGGAGAGATAGGGAAAATAATTAGTTGAACGCCTCCTATACTCTAACAGAATTATTATGGGTTTCCTTTCATTCCTGAGGAAACACATTTTGATTTTACTCCGTTTTTTTAAATTTAATATTTAGCCTACTTTAAACCTTTTATGACAACCAATTATTGTCGTACATCTAAACATGCAAAGCAAAAATGCAAACCACATTTGGTATATTCTGTTTTCAGTTGATCGAACAACGCAATGCTGGATGAAACTTCCGAAAAAGTTCTACTATATAATGTTGTGCGTTATACCGTATTGCATTTTTCCAATATATTACCTAAAGACCTATTTAAGAAAGTTTCTCAAGATAAAAAAACAGGTCGGCCAGCATTAACCAACAGCCGCAACAAAAAAACACAACTAAAACAATCCATCGATTATCGTATGCACAATAACCCATTGCAGTGTAGCTGCGTAAGGCTTACCCCACCACGGACACACCGTTTTCTAGTAAATTCCGCGATATCAGTCACCCGCCTACGGTCTTTTACATACTGTATTGGGAATAAAATATATATAATATATATTTTGATTAAGTTTTAATAATTTATACTGTATGAAATGTTTGTCTAAATCTATTATAGTTTGTTTTGTATGATTGGTCCCTTCCTTTAAGACTATGTCCACCGAACAATTGCTTTGAGCACAACCTTCAGTCACTACGTAAACCATTCGATAGAGACTATATCTAACCTGGCGTTTACTTTTTTAATAAACTTTAGTCAAGTATAAATTAATTTATGTACATTTAGAAACACATCGTAATAGTATATGGATAAAATGGTTGGATTGGAATATCACAGACAAAATGGAATAATCTTTCGGTATAGAATTCAGAATCTATTTTCTCCGACGAATGTTTTCATTTGCTACATCCGTCACGTGACTTGAAGGAGCCTTTGGAATCTGTTATGCAATAAAATATGTAAAAAACGATGCAACAACGCCAAAAGTGTCGAAATATCACACGGTGGGCGAGAGTAATCTGACGATAGCCCTTGTATTAACGCCCCTCTTACGTTTTTTTCATTTACGGGGATAAACATGAATAACCTTTTTACCCTCAC
>CH002323.1:341290-384331 GCA_000149265.1 Ciona savignyi
GTCAACCTAATTATTCTCCCCTATCTCTCCAATGGAAACTGACCTCACAAAAACGGCTACCACTCAAAATCCTGACATAGGAAGTCTAAGATTTTTCACAATTTAAAATTGAAGCTTGGATCTGTAACCTAAACTCAAAACCCTCCAACATTTTACCTAAAATTTTCCATATCCCTTCGTACATCGGAGTCCATACCACTTCGTACATCGGCAACTTTTCCCCAACAAAACAGCTAGCAGATGCACAAGCAATACCTTTTATTTCACAAAGCATTGCTCCACTATTACAAAACTGTACAGCTAAAGGAGAACAATACCGCGTAGTCTAGCACATGCTGCTTTCAACCAAACAAACATTGGGGAATCACCACCATTGTTACTCAGCAAAACACTCGTTTAAAAACAATGACTCATGAAGGGTACCACTCGTCACATCCTGCCTTTCATAAAGCTCTTAATTGGTTAAGGGTCATCTATATATCTTGCCTTCTAAGGTATTTCATTTGTATTTTATTCCCACCCTTGCTTTTAGAGTGAGGCCTAATAAAGCTTTCAAAACGACACAAAACATTATTAGTGTAACTACTGCTGCTGCTGGCGACTGTGCACAGATAACTTGGAAGTAAGTTATGTTCACTCTTAACTTCAGCATTGGTAGGCATACTACTCGACGCGAGACACAGACATTAGACCGTCAACATAAAACTGTTAAACCTTTTAGGTGTGGTACTGTTAGATTAGGTTTAATAGAGTTGGAAAGAAGCATATATTTTTTTCTACCCTAATGCTTTCACCAACAAAGTGTTTTTTTAATGTGGCTTTAAACGTCTTAAGACGATTACCCTGGCCAAAGTGCTGCAATATAGATTTTAAAAACACTATCTTAACTCGACTTTACAAGGACAGACATGTCGCGATTAATGATGTTTTGTACTTTTGTTGCGATAAAAAGGGATATGGTGAAATACTAACAGGGTAAAAACAAAAAGTTACCAACATAATCCCGCCCGATTGAGGGTACGATTGTACGATTTTTATTTTTTATGATTTCTTGTAACTCATCTCATTCCCAGAGCGCTGTAAAATTCGTCGAAAGCTTTGACCGAAATTGTGCTTGGTCGTGCATTTCCCGATATTTGACTCATTATAAAAGCACCGTTCCTGGTTATCGAGTTTTTGTCATTAAATTAAAGAATACATTTATTCAGTTAAACAGAACAAATATAGGCTCCTGTCAATACGTCTGTACGTGATTATATATGGGCAAGCATGTGTAAATTCATATCTACGGTTACCAGTCAAAATGTATACTTCACCATATGTTGCACATTTTCTTATGTAATTAAATTAAAATGGGAAGAATCAAAAACAACCGTGCATACTAAGATATATATATATACGAGTTCCTTGAATCGGTCACATAGCAACTCATTGTGTGTTTTGTTTGATATTAAAACATTCCCAAACCATACGGCACTGTGAGTATTTTGTACCCGAAGTACACAAATAAAGTTATTTAAATATATCTTGCTTCATTTTAAAACGGGTTAAATACATTTCTAGCGAATGTGTGCGTTGGTAAAGTCAAAATGTTTGAGTTGTGTGTTAGAATTGTGAGTAAAGAGACGTTATAATACCGACATAGCAATTTTTGATTCACAGTCGGATGAGTGATTCACACGTATAAATATACGCCTATTGACACACAGAATATAACGTTTAGTTTTTAAAGCATACAATTGTGCAAACAACAATACACTACTAATGCAGTGAGTGATTGTTGTTGGTTAGTTCTGAGTGATAGGCAGTTTAATAACACAACTTTTGATAACTAAAGCGGCAGGCCTCTGTATAAGGATAAGGTCAGATTGATTTATATTACACTTAACCCTATGTGTTTTTACCTTTTGTATTATACATAATACAAAAGGTAAAAAGTAGAAAGAAATATATATTACGTGTTTTGTATTAGACATGATACATCATTTAAACAGTAGAAAGAAAGAAATATATAGGAAGCATAACCTATATTCGACTTTAGCAGGTCAGTAGTTTTGTGCGAACGACTTGTATTTTCTTTGAACTCCCCCGATTACGTTGCAAAAAAGGGGGATGTGACCACGGGACAGACATCGAAGTGGCACTTTGGCAGAACGAAGCGAAAACTAGTGAACCAAGTGGTGTAAAGTTTTGGTGCGCACTGCGCCCATATCTGATCAAAGTCTATTCGTTTAATTGAAGAGAGACAGAGAAAAACTAAAGTTTGAAAAAGAGGATATAATGATGGGAAACTGAAATAAGATTAAACAATTGTGGTAGTTTCGGACGAAAAAGCGGTTTTATTGTGATGAAATTACGAAAAATAATGTATCGTTCATTATCGTTCCTCGATTACTTTATGACCCAAAACAATAATGTGAAAATTACATCAAAATTAATAACAAAAAAGAATATTGTGATATCCTGTAGTAAGACTTTTCCATTAGGCCACCTAGCTCTTAAATAAAACTTCGTAGTTTTTGACAATTTTTGTGTTTGTTTTGCAGTTTCTATTGCTTGTAGTAAAACAACTAATTTCAAAAATGGTGTTCGATGCTTGGAGGTCACGGGGGGGTCCGACCCAGCACCCTGCAATGCCGACCCCTGTCACTTCTGACGTACTAGAAATCGGGTTCATCTTCGCGTTCTGCATCCTTGCATTTTCTTTCGCCCTGATTATCCCGGGGTATAAAGGAATCGCCGTAAGTCACTATGATTACAAATATTAACGCACACCTTTTATATCGATAACTATTGGACAGTGTTGCAATGTTTCGGCGGTGTATTCGTTTAACCTGCAGGCATTGTGTTATGCAAATTGACGTGTACTGAAAACGTCGAAAGCGATATTTTGTTATTTTGTGTTATTAAAACAAGCTTAAGTAGCTTGAAACTTTAAAGTTGTATGTAGGTTAGGCGTTGAAGCTATGCGTGGTAACTTAACACAAAGCAGAAGTCGCGTGGTGCGTGACAGACGTTGATCGACTTGCTGGGAATTTCCATTGGCTTTGTTTCAACAGAAACTTTTCCAGCAGAACTAACGTTACGTCACAAAATCAACATTTAAACAAAACCTGCCATACCAAGTATACTGTATAAGGTTCCGCATTCGGTTGCGACTTGTCTGGTGGGTCTGGTGATGGTGGTTATCCAAGTTTTAAATAACTTTTCTCAAAGAGGTCCCGATATCAAGCGCTTGGTTATAATACAAAAATAGATCATTGTGGAGTCGTTAGGGATCATACGGTCGGGCTTGATTTTAACGCGTCACCTGACACCAAAGAATGCATTACCTACGTTTTAACCACATGACTTCATGACAAAGGAGCGTAACTATTTGACGATTTTGTTTTGGGTGAATACGTCCCCGAAATGCAACATAATTTGCGGTTTTGTGATCCTCACCTTAGCAATTTATTTTCCCAACATCTTATTTTAAACCCTACTTTTATTTATGCTTTCAGCGGCTGTACTTCGTCCTTCGAGTTGTGATCAGTTTATTCATTGGCGCTTCCATATTCCGTAAGTTGTTTTTCTATTCCTTTTAAAATTGGTCATAACGTTTAGTATTAAAATGCCCTCAATTGAATTCAAGGTATTTACCATCGAATTAAAAGCAGCAACACTGTAATTTTTTATGTTTTAAAATAAAAATAATAATTTTAAACATGCATCTGCAGTTGGAGTATTGGGTCAGGATTGGGAAAATGCCGAAATAGAAACGAAAACGGCATACAAAGCGTTTACCAACACCGAGATACATGCGAAGATTGGAATGAAGATTGGTCTCGGTTCGGTTAACGTCACGCTGAAAGGTTTGTACTGAAATGGTAAAACCTGATCCTTTAAACATATATAGAACTAAGAATAAACCGTAGAAGACAAAGGGAAATCGGACCTCTATGTATATAGCATTGCTCTTCAACGGTGTGCTCTGAATGCCCAATTGTTTACCGGACAATACGTTAGGTATACTACTGCGAGATATTATACGAAAGGTTTTCAATAAAAGTCAAGAATTTTAAACAATGAGCTCACAACGGTGTAGTTATTTGATCCTGTACCGTAAAAATTAAAACAATTATTTATGAGAACTTATGTGTGCAGAATACAAAGTTGAAAATACAGTCAAAAAGTGTAATGGCTACTTTATTCATCTTACCGGTATAGCAGTGTTTAACTATTAAGACCAATAACATTTATAACTCTTGTTGGTGAAGTTTCTAAGTGAACGAAGAGCTTATTCCTAACCCATTTCCACAGGAACTCCTGTTTACCAAGTTGTCGGCCATAGTGACAGCGTAAACTTTACCGAACGGATTGATTACAATGAGAGATTTCATTGGGCATGGAGACAAGGACGCATCGGCTTTGGACCTTATGGTGAGATTCAAACTGTAAAGTACATTATTCAGTGTGTTTGAGAAAACAAACTTGATAAGTTTTTTGCATCTAAACCGATGCGCGCTTGATTGTGTAAAATACAACGCCCATGCAATTCAACGAAATTTGACCACGATTTACTTTTATGACTATATATGTACATGTCAATATTTGTGAACCCTCCAAAGTAATAAAAAACACAGAAGAAAAGGAACGAAAGTAGTTAACTTTCACGTAGATTTAATTCCATGTCAAAGTGGCTATATGAAAGGCAGATGTAAATATTCGTATTACTTCATCGCACACGCGAGCAATAAAGATATATTTACTTCCATAGCTGGACGTATAAATCAGGAGTTCCGACAGGCGCAATACAGGGGCGTCCCGCTGCCAATCCAATGGATCGCAGAATACTTCACATTGGATGGGGAGTTGATCCGCTGGGGAAGGTCCTACCGCACGGCGGGATGGTTCACCAATGAAGTTTTGTGGTATGTTAATATATAACAATTAGTTGATTACATTACATCGGCAGCAGTGAGGATTGGATGAGAATGCCTTCTCGCTTTCCAGTTCTTAGTATGGAGTCGCGATAGTTCAGCCGAAAGATCGATAATTGCATAGGTTTATACAAGGCGTTCAACCAATTATTCTCCCCATCTCTCCTATACGCGAACTGACATCAAAAAGGGCTATCACCCAAAAGCCTGTAACAGGAACCCCCCCCCCCCCAATGTTTTATTTTGCTTTTCAACATTTCCAGCTGGTACTTCTTCGTACATCTGGACATTTTTCGCATAAAACAGCTAGGAAATACAGAATCAACAGCTTTGTTTCACGAAGCTCTGCTCTTCTATCACAAAATTTTTCAGCTAAATGAAAACACGGGCGCGCAGCCAAGCATATGCTACTTCTAACCTTATAAACATTAAAAATCACTATCATTGAAACTCAGCAAACTACTCATTTAAAAACCATGAGTAACAGGGTACCTTTCGTCAGATCTGGTTGCGCAGACATCTATTAATTGTTAATACGCCATGTATAGCACGTGGTCCTGGAGATAATTTCCTGGTTTCAGGACGGTTTTGTGGGCGAATTGTTAGCGTGCCCGATTAATGAACTGGATTTGATTAAAAAAAGGATCATAGCAAAGAAAAAATAGGATAAGGTCGGAGTTTTGAAATTCAGAAAAGAACAACTTTGGCAAGTTTTTTACTATCTTCACTTACGCACATTACTATATGATGATTATACATCGGTGATCACCAGACTTATCTCTTATAACAAAAAATGGATTTTAATCGCCATAGAGTTATAGAAGCATATCGATTATATTATATCAATAATGTAAAATATAAAAATAATAATATTAAATATAAAAATAATCGTTAATATAAAGTTATAGTTTATACAAAATAGAAGAAGGCCCGTTTAGTTATTCAGGACTTAAGAGTTATTTGCCTCTTATTTGTATTATTAAATCCAGTTACTACTTTCCCTATGTATAATCGGAATGTATGGAAGGAGATAAGTAAGCCGTTTGCATTCTTGGGGGAAATCCACTTGCATGAGTTTGCACGTAGATAAAGTCAGATAACTTGCAAGGGAAATTTGTGTGGTATCAATAATTTGTCACTTATCGTGAGATACATGTTATTGTTAGATACATATTGTTGAGACGAATGAGCCAACAATCCAATTACAGAAGCAATTTAAATGTATATACCTATACGGTAGAGTTTTAATTTTTGTTTAACTCAAAACCAGTATTTAGTAAGATAGACTTTTTTCATGATGTGTCTTAAACCAAGAACACGCGAGTCTGTATACGAGACGATTGCACTAACCGTTCGGCCACACAGTCGCAGTTTAACAAAAATACAAAAAAAAATGTTTTGACTTTTAAGGGTTTTTTGTTTTTTATTGGCGCTATACACAGAAAAGAATTGGCGCTATATTTTTTTACCACAAAAAATAACTATATTGGAAAGCAAAACAATAAAATAAGGAATAGCAACAAAAAAATACAAAAAGTGCTAGGTACAAGCTGATACAACTCTCTATGCCATCTAGTGTCCATAATGACCAGACTCGACTTTCTTCAGGACGGCTGTACCGGTTTGGTTGATCGCAAACATTCTGTCCGGGGTGGTGCTCTTCTACGCTGGCTGCATGTTTATGCTTACATCGGCCTTCATGTTTGTCAGCCTCATTATATGGTCTACCATAAAATGGGGTTCGCAGCCTCTCACCATTCCCTTCGAAGATGCTGTATTAAACCCACATTACGGTGCAAGTTTCTGGTTGGTTCTCGCTGGAGGTAAGACCAAATTTTTACTTTATTAGGCCTTTAATAATTGTAAAAATATGTAGAGCCATTTCTTAAAATACATTAATAAAAATCAGTTGCCAGTACATAAAATTGTCTTCCTTTATTTAGGAATTGTCTCATTTTTGTACGGAGCAATTATCGTGGCAATGGACTGGTTTTTGCCCCAGGCCATCGCCGATTTCTTTGGAAATGATGTGTTGCAAGACAGCGAACAGTTTTACCACAAAAAAGAAGAGCAGGATGAAAGTCCATCAGGTTATTATCCCCGACGTGTAATGACTTTAATAAAATAACTGATGGCTATGTATATAAAGTGCATATTACCCGAAAAACGGTCAATAACATAAACACATCGCTCCATCAGTATCCGTACATGTATTATTTAATGTTGAGATTTGTGAAAGATGATGGAATTATTTTTGTAGAATGATATATATATTCTACCTTATCAAGTACCCCAGTAGTAAATATGTATGTTTGTCTTTAGGCATTGAAGGACGGAAATCAACTGATCGTAAAGGCATCAGCGGAGTTCAACGACGGGTAATTAGCTGTTCCTTCGAATATATTTGGTAGATATCCGATGGTTGGTCAACACGTAACTGGTTTGTCGCTGAGAAAAACACTTAGCTTACATTTCTTAACCCTTGTGGATTTGGTTGTTAAATAAACTCTGCATCGAGACGTACTTTATGCTGCATTAGCTCGATCCGTTACCCAAACTCGACCAATAACCAAACTATTTTACCTTCAATGCTGTCAGCTATTAGGTTAGTTTTCAATATTACGTTTGTATTTTAGTTGTGAATAAAAATGCTATGGCTGTTTACTTTTAACGCAATAAATCTGACGTCTATGCTGTGTCTCACAGCATTTTTTGGTTATTTTAACAGAACATATATCACAGCTTGCAGCCACCACTAAAGTTGACCACATTTCACGTAACTGGGCGAGCAGAAGACGAAAGGCTCGTGCGACAATGAGAAAAGACTTGCACCTCGATGAAGATATTCAGGAAGAAGCTCGGGAAGACAATGGCGGGATCGTTTACACAAATCATGCCTTTGAAGAGGGATCGAGCTTTGATTCAAAAAGGGCACCACATTTCGAAGAGGGGCAACCAACAACTCAGAACGACCTGGATGATTATGAACCAGCTGAAGATCTTCGAACCCCCAGCTCTGTCATCGTGTATGAAAACGAAGGATATGAAGACGCTGCAGAGGCTTTGGCAGGTCGTGTGGCAAAAGAGTCATGTGCCAATGCTTACGAAACTTTTGCCACAACGCCAATGTAGAGAGTGAAGCAAAGACTTTTGAAAACAAAGTACTATTGTTGATACGACAGGAAATTTTAGGTATTCCTATTTAGCTACGGAAAAAACACAATTGCAATGAATATTATTGCGATGAAACTCGCTAGCCACCTTTTGTTAAACTTCTGTGACCACAATCCCTGTACATATATATATCCTAATATTTAACTAAATCAGTTAAAGTACAAATATTCCTTGATGACATTTTAATCCTGAGAAGAAATGGGTATTTTAACAATAAAAATGTTTTAAAGTAAACATTACGGCCGGCAAATACAGCCATAACTAAGTTACGTAAGCTACCACAACCAACGCTTCGATTGGGACGAAAATGTCTAAGAGGCACCACATGCGGTTAGGCTTACGCTTTAAAACAGGGGATCGAAAAATATTAAAGATTTCCGGAATGTTATAGCATTTAATCCATAAACAAGGTTAACGGTACCATTTGTAGCATTTTACTCTACCTTGTAATCTAAAAACTGTTTCAAATGTTATAGACCCATTGCCATTTTGTAGTTTACTATACATATTGTAAGAACTTTTGTTAAATACTATTTATATTTATATAAATATGTATATACATTAGTATTAACTTTTGTTATGTTAATCCTATTTGGTCAGCTGTTGTCACATTTAATTAGTGTCTTGTCATCACTACCGGTGACCTTATTTATGGATTAACATGAAAGTTTAATTAAGGAAGAAAGGAATTCGATTCTATTCTCTAAAACAAATTGAACATTGATTTTTGAATCGATACAATCAAAGTAACAATATATATCTACACGCTTATGTTTCAGGTTAAACCATTAATGCCGATGTTCCCCTGTTCTAGTTTTCTTTATTGCCGTTATTCATGTACATTAATATTTAGAATACCTTTCTGTGTATTCTTTATTCGCTATCTGGGCACTTAGACTATGTGTAATGATTGTCAGCAGCTTGTACAGTTAGAAACACGTTCTCCTATATACTATATTAAATGCCGACACGGCTAAAAGTGTAAATAAATGCTGTATGTGCAGTCAATACATACCTCGTGTTGCATTCCATAGAAATAAGTATAGCATATATATTGTACGGCATATCCTCGAAATACGTTACTGATGTGGCCATTAGCATAATCAGCCATCGGATAAAAGCTCTAAGTACATGAAAGAAGCTAAAATAAGGTTTTCACGCTTGAGTGGTAGGTGTGGAATAGTTTCCCGCTCTTACAAAAGAGCAGTCAATGAGCGATCAGAAATATGATACCTATGTAATTATTAAACGGTTTCTTTTGTTGTGTTCAAGAGAACACATAGATTATTCTAACCTTAAAAAATGAAAAAAGCGTTGCATCTGTCGCACTCCTGCAGCTTCAAACCCCTTTTTCAACCGTTAACCTAGATGTTTCCTCAATCACGTGATCTCAGACCACGTGATGTAGTAAATCGATTTTAAGGCGTGGACGCCTGCTTGCAGAAGTTAATTGCATTATATATATGCTGCTGCGCGTAACTTTTACTATCATTTGTTTAGTCTTCGTCCTGTGGTGTATTGTATTGTTGCGACTTAAATTCGACGATAGCCTACGGCATTTAATTATTTGTTATACGCGTGGAAGCTTTCTTTTAGGCCAATAATCAAATAGGCGAAAGTATAGAAAAGGCGTCCTGTTTCTTTCTGTTTGCAAGAAATACAAACAACCTTGCCTATATGTACAACAACAACTAAGGTTATAGATTGTACTAAATAATCAGTTCATGCAGAGTGTCGCATTAAACGGCAACCGCCAAAAACAGAAGTTAACTTCCCATAAGCTTATTAGTGTGTAGCATTAAATTACACCCGTTTGTTATAATATTGGATTTCAGGCAAGACACCGTGGTACACTCTGTTGGCTTACGTTTAAAAATGTAACGGTAGTATGCAATCAAACCGTTGATTTACATTTGAAAAACAAATTTTCAAAACTGTATTAACCCATATTATATGTTGTTTTTCAGTGTTCATCAAGAAAATTTGAACAAACGGTAGGTGGTAAGCATGTCCGATACAAAAGATTCAGATAGTGATTCTGGCACCGGGAGATGTGCAGGCTGCATGGAATCAACATCCGAGAAGTTCCGTGGTTTCCTCAACTTCTTGTGGAATCCGGAGGAGAAGACTGTGCTTGGACGTGGCGGCAAAAGCTGGGGTAAAATATTTTAGCTAAATTTTATTACAAATAGAATTTTTTTTTTAATAATGTTGATTTATGACCTGCTGTGGAAAATCAATTGATGGGTTTAACTTAAACAGTAGCGAAGTCTCATAAATTATATACTGGTTTAACACAAAGTAATAGCTATGATAGTATGACTATGACACATAGGAATCTAACAAATCTACATGAGATTAAGCTGTAATGTGAGTTTTGCTATCCGGAAAAATAAAACCTGAATGAAGTATATTTGTGTTTTTAAGATCTCTGGTAAAAAAATAGAAATTTTGACTTTGGCATACCTGCAGCTAAAGCTTATTATAAGTGTGTGTTTGAAAAAACATTACCGGTATATATAAAAATAAATACTGATAGAAAGCAGAAACAGGGTAACTTTTCCCATAAGACAAACCGCAAAACTGCTACAGAGCAGTCATCTCTTTTAAATATATTATACTGTAAAACACATTTTAAAGTACTTTATTAGATTGGAACCCGGAATATCTTTTTATAATGTACATGGTAGATAATAAATATGTACTAGTATCTTCTCAAAACACTTATATATGATATAAATTCAAGAATGGCATGCCGGTATTTTGATTATTACAGTGAATGGAAAACGCAGGGGCTGCTTTGACACCTAGAATCATCAGAGTAGTTTTTGCCTCTTATTAAGTTTGGTTACCAAAGAAATTGTAGGGTGTCGTTTATGTTACGAGTTACATTTATTTTTAGTGGTTAAGTTATCCACTGGGTTCAACCCATTAATCTACTAGTTTCAAGCAATACCGGTATCTGTTTAGTGTCTTGTGTAAATACTTATGCTAAAGCCATGTTTTAAACCCAACATCTTTTTGGCCTGTTAATGGTTTGTAAATCAATTTGTTCAGTTTCTTTTCCGTATAATTAGGTTGCAAGAACATTTTCCATGGAATCATTGTCTCACTTTTTAAAACAATTAAAAAAAAATAATATATTTTTCTACAGTTGGAGTGTTAAAATAAAAGTTTGGGGTAACAATTTTTAGGGTCGTGCTAAGTGTGTCGGTTAACTCTGGAATGATAAACTAATTTTTTATAAAGGTCTTTTAAGAAACCTTAATTGTAAACTGACATCGCATTGCAAAATAATGGTAAATCCATTTTTCTTATTAGTTAACCATTATCAATATATAGGTAAATGCACAGCTTTATCCTGATTTTATCAAGCAAACATAGTTTTATTAAACCAGAGATTAAATTTTAACTTCAGCTTCTAACTATTAATCATTAACCAAGATAAATTTAATGTACCATACTTTTAATCAATAACAACGATAAGGTTACAACTTCTGAGAAAATTGTTTTACTGTTACTCATATAAGAGTTTTAATAATCAAAACGAAATGGGTTTTTGCAATATCTTATATGGAAATTTAAAAAATACAAAGTACACAGAAGTAGCATTCACATTTTTATTGGAAACAGGAAATGACAGGTGTTGTTTATGCATATATGACATCCTATTGATTTACTACAGGATGGCATGGTTGTGTTAAGGAAAGCGTCCGTCATACCTGCTAGTTAACCAAACGTTTTACACATTCAATTTGTTAAATGGCTACATTTTATGCACCCTGTGTTAGTTTTGCTATCCTGATTTATATATGGGAATTGTCATCCCCACGCTACATTGTTGTATGATAATTAAACTTTAGTGGTTGGGTCTTTAAATTAGTATTAGCTTTACATCGTCTTGTTATGCCCTCATTATAGCATTCCCATAAAGACGTAGTTTTCGTGGTAATATAACAATCCAGTACAAAAGTAACTGTGCCTGTACTTATTTAAGGTAACCAAACCTATAGTGACAGTGCGTGATGCGATTAGATCCTCTTATAGTTTATCACATAAACTTATTACATAAGACTCATTTATGTTTGTACAGCGCCGAAATTGGTGAACTTTGTAATGCGAACCGAATCGTTGTCATTCTGTGACGCAACGTTTTTAACAATCTTACTTAAAAATACTCCGGGACCTAACGGCCAAAATGTATAAGCATAAACCTATTCGTTATACTAAATACATTTATATGTTAAGTCCAGTTTTACCTAACTATATAGTTATCATCTAAACGAAATGGCGACAATGGAATTTTAAACTATGACGTCAATCTCACGTCTTACGTAACGGTCTCCTACAACTATCGTAATTTGTCAGTGTCCTCCAGGCTGTCAGGCTTTATCTTAAATTTTTTGGTTAGTTAACTGACCTAATATGTCTATAAAATGATCGCGTACATAGACTAATTAAGTAGTATGAAGACACAATAAAAGTACAAAAATTCCGACTTACTCGCGTTTTTTTTTCATTCCACGACTTTATTATTTTCGACCGCTTTCGTCTTTGCCGGTTTCACATGAACCTAACCAACTTTAGTTTCCCTTCCGTACAATTTTATTCATTAAGTTTATTGGTTCTATTCTGTACTCCTTTGCGGTTTCTTCTTTACACATACGAAATTCGCAAAAACTCTTTTATAAAAGAAAAGAAAAGAATTTAATCGCTCTGTTGCCCTTGGTCCAACACTCTATCGCCCAAGGGCATCGCCGCTCGATACTTGTTGAAACATAGCAATTTTAGCCGATTGCTTTTCTTTCATATAATGCTTTCTAATTCGCAGCGTCCCATTTTCAATGTTGCTAGCTGATGGATTAATGTCTCGTTGTTGGGAATTAGTTGTAATCATCGATTACCGGGCAGCGGCTTTTCGTCATATAATCGCAAGCAGTGACTTCGTAACGCTCAAACTGTGATGCGTGAAGAGCCGACAGGGCGTTCAGTTTAGTAAATTCCGTAGAACGGTCTGGATGTTACCAACCGCATGGTGTATTATCGCGTTCGCTTGTTAGATAGTTTCAAACAATAAAAACAGATTAGTGACGAATTATTTTTTATAAATTGTAGGTTTAAATTGACTGCAAGTCAAGTTTTTTATTATTAAACATTTGATTCGGACATGGGCAAGAAAGAAGAAGAAAGCTTTCTTGTTAGCGCAAGGAACAATTTGCTGGACTTTCGTCTTTTTATTTACAACTCAGAGGAAAAGTCGGTGCTCGGCAGAAACTCGGCTAGTTGGGGTGTGCTAATTTGATTCCGTGTAGAGTTGTTTTTATAAAATGTCACCTAAATACAAATTCAACGTGAAACTCAACGCAGCAATATGCCTAATATACTACTACTCCCTATTATACATTTGTATTAATCTTATTCATGCCATTTTTATATTGCAGGAAGGATTTTAATCTTCTATCTCTTCTACTACGCTTTCCTTGCCGCCCTGTTTGCGGTCTCCATCACCATCGTACTTGGGACGCTCGATCCAACAGAACCCCGATTCCAAACTCGTCTTCAGGCACCAGGTAATGTGTGTGAGATGTAAGTGCTGACCTCGCAACTTGTCGAGGTTTAAATGGGGATTATTATATATATTCGTTAAATCATTTTTGGCGATGAAAAGGAAACATAATAAACAGTGATTCTAGTTCGGTCAATTTGGATTTTTGTTTAACAAATCCGAACAAATGTATTGAGCAACCATAAATTAAGTTGTTCTAACCTCACCCCTGAAAACTACCAGAGTTTCCCATAACTGCACAGTGTCGTGCCGACCCGCGAATTTCTTATGTGAAAAATCGTGTGGATTTTTTTGTTTTATTTAAACTTCACCTCGTCAATTACAGGTCTTTCTATTCAACCAAAACTTGACGCCAGCATCAAAAGAACATCGGACGTTATCTTCACCGCCGGACAAGCGGATACCTATACCCAATACACAAACACACTCACAGAATTCTTAAAACGTAAGTTGTCTAGACTCTGGATTGCGCAAATGGTTTAGCTGAATAAATAAATCCGATCGTCACGTTCACTCCGCAAATGTAATATCGATCCGGGCGAAAACTAAAAGTTTGGAATGGGAAAACAGCGAATTAATAACATCGCGTTTTAAAACAGGGTCAGTGTTAAGGTAAATGTCAAGAGTATGATGTCACCTCTCTCATTTAAGAGTTGTGCTATCAGTTAACAACATGACTAAGTATTTTAGTTAAGACAACTATGCGTGGAAAAAACATACTGAATCATGTCCTTAATCCGCAGCATACAAGGAGAACCAAGCAACGCTTAACAACTGCACAAATGGTAAAGTGAAGATCAACCAGCAATACTCCATGGAGAAACCTCCACCGTCCTGCAGATTCGATCTCGCCGACCTCGGTCCCTGCAGGAACGAGCCATACGGATATGACGTAGGCAGACCTTGCATCTTCGTCAAAGTCAACAGGGTCAGTTTAGTGGATTATTTGGTTGATTTTGTTGCTAAATGTACTTTTATATTTAGTTCACAAAATTCCAAAGAAATTAGTCTGTTTTATGTTTTTGCCGGTAAATTTTTAAAACAATACTCCCAACGATTATTAATGCTAGGATAAAAAAGTCGTCCTAAAAATAAAGAATTGGCCATATTTAACCATCACTATTAAGTAATAAATATTGAACGCAATCTTACTTCGAAGATCATCAAATGGTATCCAGTCGGCTTCACCGATCTATCGAAGGCTGTTGGCAACGCGGATTCAAACGCCCCGCCTCTGAAGGATGTGCTTATGGCGCGGAACAGAGCGTACGACCCAAACCGCATGTATGTCTCCTGCTTCGACGTGGTAAGTGATTTGTCGACCTCGGTTAGAGATAATGTTAAACGAAATTAAACTCAAGTATTTCTAATTTCGTTTCTTTTATTTTCGATCCTAGACTTTGATAAAATATTAAATGTACAAAATGTAAGTTATTCCACAAATTTACGAGGCCAAGTACGTTGTGATTCTTATCCGTACTTGTGCATAGCAGATGCCATCATAATGTTAAACTTTTCCAGTCTTCTTTGCTCTATAATATCGTTTTCGCATTTTGCGACCGATATGCGAATTCAACAACAGGTTTTCGTTATTAAATTCGGATTTCCACGCAGACCAGTGGCAACCAGACCTACTTAAACACCGCGGCGGGCGTCAGCGCTAACACCATGTACTACCCAGAGGATAACGGCATTCCGTTCAAATACTTCCCATACTATGGTGCTTTCCTGCAGAAGGACTACATGACACCGCTAGTGGCTGTGCAGTTCAACAAAGTTACTGTAAGTAGCTTGCTGCTAACGTCCTTTATAGCAATGGTCTGACAATTGCAGTTTCTTTTTAAGTACAATTCTTATGGTGAACTATTGTTCTGACCAGGGAAATTATGGTCAACTCTTGTTCTCGTGTAACCCTAAAACTTCGTATTTAGATCCACAAAATAGCAAACTGTATGACATTAGTATTTATTTTCTCGTTTATAAATATTTAAATCAGTTTGTAACAAATTTAAAAAGTAATGGCTGTAAATTATAACAATGAATTAAAGTCGGTCAATTTTTTGCGCTAACGTTCCTATACTTGCAGAGAAATGTCGACGTGCGTGTACGCTGCAAGGCATACGCACTCAACATCCAGGATAACGAGCGCATGCGCATTGGATACTTCACCTTCACATTGAGAGTCAACGAATAAATCATCCGACCACCCGACCACCCTGTAGCATCACACACCGATTTTAGTCATTTTCTTACTTGTTTTTACTCTTGTATTTGGTAGCGGAACAAAATTTTATGAAATTTAAGCAAGCATTGACATATTTGTAGCATGGAACCGTGTAAACCTCTTAAAGGTTGTTATTATTTCTTAAACAATTCGAATAAATTCAATTTGGCATTTAAAATTCTTTTGTTCCGGATATGCGGTTTACTGAATGACCGGCAGGTCCAGTGCTTTTCTAAGAAGAGAAATTGAGTTTTTAGAGAAATTAACATGCATATGTTATGATCTAGGATAGTCTTCAGATAGAATGTTCTGCGAAGTTCTTTGTTTCAGCATTGTATATAATTACTATAATTACTGTAGCGTAAAAATAGGCCAGAGTAGAGAGCGATCAATAATTCAAATTCCCACCACCGATGATGCATCGTTGCTAGGAGACGTTCGGTCGATTCCATGTGACCCAATTGACCATATGACGCTGACAGCTGTTGCTGCACTGTTTCTTTCAAGCAGTTAATGCAACTAACAAATCAGACATGACCAAGCTAGAATTACAGCTAATTTGCTTTTATCTGGCGGGAAAAAAAAGAGTCGAATACACGGCCAAGGTTATTGGTTAAAATATCGGCACAGGATATACACTGACCTTTCTGGGATTATTGAAAATACCAATGTAGCCGCACTATATTGGACAACGAAAGGATTCTAAACCACGGTTTACAAATGAAAATAATCGCCAATAATTATAAAACGCAGAACTAACCGACAAAACACTATCTTTAATAAGAAAACCAGCTTTAGGAGCGATAATATCAAATGGTTTTTAGTTTTCAGTTTTTTTAGATACAAAAGAAATTCATAAGATGACTAAATCACGGTTGCAAAACCACGTCAACTTGCCGATAAAAATCAGGTGTAGGTCCAGGGTCATCTTAAGGCTTGCTTACACAATCAAATAATGTATTGCAAATTGTCTGTGTGCTGTAAGTCGTTGTATGAAAACAAAGAACAATCTAAGTTGCAATCAATGAAACCGAATTGTTCATTTCGCTTGACTTGGCGTTCTATTGGTGGAAATGAGGTCGTGTAATTAAAAAAATCCAGGTCAATTATTGTTACCACATGTTGCATCCGATCAGTTGTTGTTAAGTCCAGATGTCTTACACCGGTGGTGATATATGGCACATAATCTGTTTGGTTGGTCATGAATAATAAAACGCATCGTCATTTGATTAAAACGATATTTAGGGTTTATTAAGCATACAGTTCGTAGAATTGTGAAATCCCCGGTGAAAAGTTAAACAGGAAATGATCATTGATTTACAAAAGAACTTCGGCTTGTGTCAATATATTCAGTAGTCGACGACCGACGTTGGTCGATCATTAACCTGAAAGATTGCGCAAGTATGTAGACCTATATAGCAAGGTCACCTTACTCTTGCCGAAATCCACAGGGAAATTGAGTCAGTTTGATAATTCCCACATATGTTCTTTCGTGCACATTTTTTATGATATACCTATAATTTATTTAACATGCTCTTGTGTCAATGGACAATGAAATGGGTCTCTATTGCGTTTAATAGTTGGATTAAAATATTATTAATTACATTGTAAGTTTAAAGTAATGATCACAACTCATTAAACCATGCATTTAGCGACTCCACCAATGGTTTTACCTTCGCCTGTAATTTGTGAGCGTCTTATACAGCAGAGATCATTACCTGCTATGTCTTGTTGCTGTAAAATATGTCAACGATCCAATTAATGATTTTTCTCGCATAGACTTTCTGGGCGTTTGAGTGTTTCACAACGCGCCAGGCGGTCGAAAGTGCAAGCTAGAAGTTTGTGTCGTATAAAACTATGCGCTTTACAAACAAAAGAATGCGTTAACGGCAACCTGAATTTGGGATCGTAGTATTCTGACAAATAACCATGTTCTGATACTGATTGTTGTTGTTTTTTCTTAAATGCCATGTGAATAAACATCGGTAACTTTAAACGTTAAGACTAAACATTGCGGGAGTTCAAAAAAAGCAACGAAGATTCACATCGTGGTTTAATTTCATAGTTTTGTTGGATAATAAAATGTGATTGGTGTGCTTTGCCTAACATTATGAAAAGTATGTTACGTTAAAAACGTTACAATAAATTTAAAACAATATTTCTGTTTATAAGCGCATCAGTGACACTGAACTTACGCCCCTCTCGCACGCTCCTACGTGGGGATGTATATGTGTAAGTGTCACTAAAAGTGTGGCCAACCGATCGATACTTTGTTACTGGGTCAAGTTTTGACCCCTTTGGGTGGAGTGGTATATAAACGTGGAGTGGTATATGAACTGGCCGCGCTAACCAATCGCCACACGACCGTGAAAACTTATAATAAACTTGGGTTTATGTATAGTATAGATCTTTTGCGACACCGCGTGTTAGACAAATGCAATACAAGAATTTCTGCATTTGAACATTTATTTTGTTATGTTTTTTTTTGTGAACCCCCATATATACAGATAATACATGTTTATAAAAAAAATGTTATATATAATACAATTTTCACTCATTGCAATAATGTGGCATATCCACATCGGGAGGAACATTACAATTTAATAATGCTGTTTGACTTTTTTTAAAACTATTTACACTTGTTTACGAAATTGCACAAACGGTATAAAGTATTACAATTTAATTATATCAATCGTGAGAAAATTGTTATTTTTATTAAGATTTAACTGACATACTGGTACATGGAAAACATACACAATATTTAATATTTATAGAGGTACACTAAGGCAATAGGAAACATGTATACAGGCTCAATGGTTAAGTACATAAACTTTGATTGTATAGTTTGTGAATTGTAGGCTAAGTCGTATAAATGGACAAAAAGTTTAAAGTGGCATTAAATTTCTCTTAAGCCAAAACTGCCAACCGACAAAACCTGATCGCGTTAAAAGTTATGTTTTTGTGAATAGAATGAAAGGTGCAGTTTAAAATGCCGATTAAACTTTCTGTTAAGTTCAACTTCAAATAAAGTTGATTGTGACGGCATTATGGGGAGAGGAATTTTGTCTCCACGATAAGTTGTGGGTCCTCCGTGCCGTGCCAGCAATCAGCATTGTCCTCTGTATAAGGACGGAACCGATCTTCTCTTGCTTCTATATTATCGTGTGGGCGGTAAATGAGGGAGCCCGTGGTGGCGGTGGCAGCTGGGACGGTGCTTGACGAATTTTCCGAGACCTATCGTACGAAATAGCTCTTTTGTATGTACCGATTGTATTTAGCTTAAGCTATAAACAATAACAGTAAAATATTCTTTAATCTACATAAATCACAAGTTTTTATTTGCTAACTCTAGAGACCAAATTTATAATGGTATACAACACACGACAACTAAGAATTTTTGACAACTACAGAATAAATTAAAGCAACATGTATAGTATACAAACGGTGCTTCATGCATTTATCACAATATCGTATAGGTTTTTTTTAATAAGTCCGCTATATCTTGTCAGAGTTATTGGAATACTGATGACCATAAAATGCAACTAGTAAAACGTGGTGTACAAACAGTTTGAAATGCAACCCACCCTAGCCGAAGTGGTCCTGCATCGACGCGCATCCGCCATCCGCTGTCGGAATGTCGTGGAGCGTTGGGTGGATGATGACCACGTCCCAGCAGATTGCCGGTTACGACAGAACACAAAACGAGCTTTGCTAAACCGGCGAAAGAATCTGGAGCCTAAAATTTGCAACAAGTTCGTTAGTAAATTTCAGTCAACACACATTCAGCTAATTGTGGCATGAAATTTATCTCTGTGCCACAATGCTTTTTTTAATAGTACTGTTACACAAACCTACCGAGAAAAGTGTACAGTACAGGGTTGATCATGCTGTTGAGATACACCAGGACAATGGTAAGATTTTCAACCAACATGCAGTTCTCGGCGGAGAACGGCAGTCGTGAAAACTTAACGAGCAGCACAATATTGTACGGCATCCAGCAAACCAGGAACATTAGAACCAGAGAGACCTAAATACCAGTGCGAATGATTAAGAAATATTTTTTACAGTTGGAATGTGATTCCTTTTTCCACACAAGTGTGCATGTGAGGCATGTTTGGGCACAAATTAAAATAAGTTATTTTGCAAAAGGGTAATGCATAAATTTGAACCCAAGTCTTTGCATAAAGCCTGACTTTGTATTTTCTAGCATGTATCCAAGGTGGACATGTTGTGACTGATAGAACAATGTAGATGAGGGAAGTCGGCAAACGAGATGCGTAACTTGGGGAAAAGGCAATGGTTGTATATTTACCACAATGATGGTGACTCTTGATTTCTGGGCCATTCCTGGTGTTTGCTTCTTGTTTGCGGACCTATTTGAACCAGTGGAGGAGAACCGGAGCGATCGGAATAACTTTCCACCTCGTTGAGATGTCGCTTCAGATGAACCCTTTCTATTTCCAGTCCGTCTGTAAAATGTGTAGGCGGCCGGTTAGCTCAATCGATACGTTATATACATATACATGTGCAAAATAAAACAAAAAAACATTTCTTCTAAATATATTTAGAACTTGGTTCGTGGTGTACAGCACAATCATTAGACATTTTTAAACAAAAAACGGCAAAAAGTTATTACCTTAAATACCTGAAGGTAAATTTCGATAGAAAAAACTTTGACATGGCTCGAAATTAAATGGGTATTTGGCACTGTTGTTATAATTCGAAAACATTTTATTTCAAAACTAGTGTTGTACCTATTTGCCGAGCTGATAGCCGGATGCATAACACGCCAGGTTATTAAGCTGTAGCACACAGTCATGATGGTGAACGGTAGGAGAAAAGCAAACACAAAGTGCATGCCAGCCCATATCTTCATGGATACCCAAGGCTCGTTTGAACACGCTCGTGGCTGCAAAAACGAATTCTTTGGTAAAAATTATCTGCGGCATTTTTTTTATTTGTACAGGCTATTTATTATATTACTGCTTATTTTCATCGGTAGTAAACACAGGATATTGTTGACTTTAGTCAAATAGAGATTCTTCCAAGTCACAGAAGAAATATTACAGTCTTTGTGCTATTAAATTAAGAGTACAGGACGGTATCTGTAGATATTTAGTAAATGCGAAAACACTTACATCCTCCACCGCACTCTCCTGTAGTTCCCGTGTCGTCGATGGCTCTAATGTGTTCATCAACTACAATATAAACCGCAAAATATAATTGAAACTAACTATTAGAACATATATACAGGGGGCCGTCACCAAAACCGTTTTTTAGAAGAAATTAATGCACGAACCGTTTGTGTTAGCCATTCGTCCATACCACGGTATATAAAGCGCAAGAGCTATGTTACACTGGCAATCGTCATTTTGGCTCGGGAATACGTAAAGACGTGCTTTCATCGATTCAATCGGTTTACTAGAATTATTGCAGTTTGTTGTGTATAAATTAGACATCCCTTCGAGTTGGCACGACCCATTATTCCACTAGGGTGTCATTTCGAACATGCAACTAAGTAACATAGCTATATGGTCGTACCATATATATAACGTTGTATAGAGTATGCTGTACAGTATAGAAATGCAACTAGACTAGTTTTAAAGTTAAACACCATTGTTTTTTTCTAATTAACTGAATAAGATATAGTAAACTGAGCAAAGGGTATTTATGTAAACATAATGGTTAAGCAACTAACCTCGTAAAATTGGGAAGGATCATCAATGTAATCTGAAACAGTACGAAGAGTAAGTTTCAATTGCAATATTATAAAGTCTCCGGCAAAGTGTTTTTTTGTTATTTGAGAAAAGGGGAAATAAAAAAAAGAGTTTTCCTCCAAAATTACTAGAAAAAGAAAAATCACGCTACTGCAAGAATAGTATACCTGTCATATCGTTTATATTGGTTGCATTCCGGTGATGTCTTCTAAACTCTTCGTCGCTTTTGGGAAATTTATGGGTGCATTTACAGTTCACATCGGACCATACAAACAGTGGTATGGACACCGCGATTGCAAGAACCCACACCTGAATAAAAACAATCAGGTTGATCCTTATATATCACCATCATGTTCTAACTTCCACGCAAAGGATATTTACGATCAGCCCTCACCTGCTGCTCCGCACTATAAGAGCCGTCTTATTTATTCACAACCAATACATTACCGTCAGTATATTATTTTATCATAATATAAGGCCAGTCTCGGTTATTTGTAAATTTACATAAAACCATAAGAATTGCATTTACTACAGATAGCTTCAATAAGCATCAAACTGATTACCGCTAGGGTGATAACAACCGCATTTCCGTGGGTACGTAGCTTGCGCCATGGGGCGGAGACAGGATGAACTATTGCCACATATCTATCAAAACTCATCACCTAAAGTAAAAACAATATATTTAATACATACAAGTAGAGAGGCCTCCATCATTAGTGATATTATTTTTTGTTGTATCTTGTCTGTATATATGAAAATTGTGTTTAGCAATATTGTCAGAAAGTAATCTGATATTAAACGCCGAGAACTGATGGTTCTCCATTAAAATTTGAACGCGTAACGATGCTTTATCGGTTAAGTGGTTAGGGCGACTTATCTGCAGCCGAAAGTGTGGGTTTAAAAGTCGTTTTCTTTGTTTGTTTAGGTTTATGAGATGTGCAACGGGACAAAATATCGTAAACCGGAGGAATAATGGGTTAAACAATGTTACCGTTTTAGTCATGTTGAAAACACTGCGATAATTTCATGTACTCCGCGGCAGGCACGGCGTGATCTGACGATTGTGACCACTTTTGTTACATCAAAATAACCGCGTAAGCGGGAAAATTGGATGAAGCATTCGCACCAAATATTTTAATGTATAGATCTCTAACACCACCAGGCGGAGAATTTGTAAGTTCAAGATTTCACGAATAAAAATCAGAAACCATCCAACTCGTGGCCCAGTGCAATATTTTATATTTAACAACCAACATCATTTTATATTAAGCAACCAAAAGATGTGGATTTTCATGTTCCGAACTGACTTGTACCAGTTATACACAAAAACCCATGACACCCCCGTTTGAACTTTTTGTAATATTTTTGGAAGGTCAAACCTTAAATGCAAAATCTCTCTGTGAAAGGTATTATTTGAAATTTATATAAAAAAATCTAAACATATGATTAACCGTTAGAAAGAAGATCCCAGCATAATAATTCAGCATGAATACTGCTTGCTGGATATGGCATAAAAAGTGCGGCATGCTCCAATACCCATTTAGACCTTCAGCTGCTTTGAATGGCAGCATAGCAAGAAAGAGGGAATCGGCGATTGCCAGCTGAAGAACATACCTGTAATTACATACTTCGTTAAAGGGTCAAATATTTTCACACTGAGATTAAAGGATCTCTTTAAACAATTTGAACGGTTTACAAATCATAATATTGGAAACTCAAACAAAAATATTTAGTTACATTTCTGTGTGACGTATTTTTACAAATTTCTTAATAATTTTATTGAGTTTGACTATTTACAATTTAAAAATTTTAATCATAAGGCATCTGCCATTAGTCGGATTAGGTTGTTATTGTTATTTATGCTTTACTTTTACCAAGAAACCGAACAGAAATTTATTTTTTGGGATATGTTATTCAGCAAGTTTAAACAAACATTATTTTCACATGAACATTCATGGTTTCATTTATACTTCTATTATATTAATTTTTTCCTGATTAAAAACAAATTAAATATTAATGATAAAACTGTCATGCCTTTATATAATCAATCAAATTCTTTTATATAGTCAAACACGAGCTGTTGTTTTGCTGGTAGTTATTTCGTGGTAATAATTCCGAACTATAAACGAAGCATTGCTGTTTGCACATTAGTTCACGAGAAACGATGGGTAGTCAATTGTTTATTGTTTTATCGCTGAACCAATATGGAGAGGAAATTGCCAGTTTCGTCATACCACTGTTCTGGTACAATAAAAGTCAATAAATTTCATGGACAAATGTCACTGGTTTTAGCTATAAAACAAACTATTATCCTTTGTTGAAAAAAATATGTCGGTTGTATCGAAATGCCAGGTTACTTTATTTTTATTTTTTATAGTTAAAAGATGTAACAGGACCTTAAAAATAATTCCGAAACAGGAAAAAGATGGCCAACATTGGTGGTGGCTAAATCCTGTCTATAATCAGATTAAGTATTTAGTGTAGGTATCGCCAGACATGGTCTTCAAAAAATTTTTTAAGTCAAAATTATTTCTCTTTAACCTCGGCTTTTGGGAAATGGTGGCCCAGCAACATCTAATAAGTTATAAAACAGGGGGTTTAAAATTAAATAGACAAAATGCAATAAAATGGCGTGTAAAATGGTATTACACTATAAATAGAGTTATTGTCACAAACACGTAACGTCCATTATTAGACCATGCAGGAACGCATCTTATATTCAAGTCATTATTTTAAGTCAAGCTCGACATTGCGCTTTAACCGCATAAAAGGCTATACTTGCCTGGTGCCGCTATAAAGGGAGGGAAAGAGTGAAGGAGGGAAACTGTTTAATAAAACTATAAAAAAATTTCCTACTCCTCTCAAAAACAATAATCTCAACCCCAAATCTATTCCTAACTCTAACTCCAGCGCTAACACCATCCATAACAGTCTAATCTTTATTTTAGTGTGCAGTTTTCTTCCTTTCCTCTTTTCCTCCTTTTAGTTTTACATGTGGTGACGACATCGACCACAATCACGATTTGACATTTTAATAAAACAACCCCAATAAATATGTGTTAAATGAAATCCGTTATTTTAATGTGTGCAATATTCCACACATAGTATAATGCTTACAAATGTGATATGCTCTTCTTGAAATCCTGCAGCATTATGATAACGAACATCGCCACTGCATTGAACACTAACCCACAAAGAGCGATGGAGATCTGAAGGGCGGGAAGCCACTTTGGGGCTTTCGGGAGTCCTGCGCATTGGGCGAGCCCATCACTGAACAGTGAGGTACTGATGTTTTCTGAACAGAAATAGTAATAAGGTTAGCACGTAATGATTTCAAAGCACCATTCAGTGAAATTAACTGTTCTGTAAATAAAAATATTGTAATATTCCCATTTTACTATCATAAAAAGACTCTAAATTCAACACCACATCATCAAACGGACTCTGTAATGATTGATACTGTTTACAATTTTATTGTTACCGTGTATGCAAGGTCAGCAACAGTTTGTTCCCGGATATCCGCATACATCTTCCGATGTAGTTAGTACTATTGCTTTTAATGTAAGGTGATATCAAGGCATTAAAATAGCCTCGGCTTACGCCAGTGTGGAAATGTTACACAGATTCAGTTTATCACGTGTTAAATGCAAAAAAAACATCAATTCAAATAACAACACGAACCCAATAAAAAGGTAAACCGAGAAAACCCGCAGTGTATGAAAACACCAAACATGAAAGAAACCGATCTGTGATATGCGTCTTTAAAACTTATTTTAAATTTAAATCGGAAAAATGGAAGGTTTGCAAAAATCGATTTCACAACTGGGCTATGGATTTCTTTTAAGTTTTACACATAAACTATTTTATTCTTGTTTTTTATCATCTTGAACCAAATAATAAAGCAACGCATTTAAACATTCCAAGTAAACTCTGCTGATCATTATGAATAAATAAATACAAGGAAGGAAAACAGGGAAACCCAAGCGGTGCGTAGGCCTGTCTACCAACGTCTTCCTCTAAGAAATCTGACAATAAACAGGAGATTCCGAGTAAAGTATGCAAATTCTGGAATGGTAAGTGGTAACGGTTTTAGCCATTTAACTGCGAAAACTGAAGGAAAAGAAGCAAAGTGAATAAACAACAACAAAACGCCCTAAATAAACAATTCACAAGCATAAAATCAAAGAGCATTGAAATACAAAAAAAACGTCTTACTTGTCAATTCAAGAACATCGTTTAAACTGTACGTCCCGTCCAATAAAGATATATTCCTTAATAAGCCGAAATGAAGTTCATCCATTTCAGTTACAATATAAACTCGTCGGCAATAAAGTACGTTATTAGCAGGTTTGTATACTATTGTACAGCATGCAACATGTTCGACGGTTTGTAACTTATTATCAAAAGCGGCGATAGAGAATGAGTATATACAGGCGGGTTCATCGAGAGTTTATAACCTCGCAAATTTATTTGATTGCCACTCTGGCCGTTTAATTCGTGATAAAAAATAGTGTGCGAATCAGCAATACAATACTTCCCGCTATATTGTACGAATTTGCAAACGATTGCATCTGTGCATACTTTTTACAATCGAAAGTAATGGAAATGTTTGATGCATTCGTAGAGCGAGAAGCGTACTCGGTAAAATGTCATCTGCAACTGTCGAAACAAATACCTAAAAATTATACAACAAAAAAATTATAAAGGCGACGTCCAGTAGATTAGCCAACAGAACTTTCATGAGTTATGAAAGAAATAGGTTTCTCTATTTTATTAAAATTTCCACTCAAAATGGAGAAATGCTTTGCAATCGAAAAAAGCGAATCATTTTAGTGACTCTCAACTTAATACTGCGAATTCATGCTAGAATATATGACGTTATTGTCAAGTAAACAACTTCAGAATGGCGAGGTATTTTTAGAAATATTACCGCCGACCAAGATCACGAACAAAATTCAAAACGAAAACATCTGCTAAGATAATGCACTGCACTTACATATACTATGATTTACATATACTATGTAAATCAGTTAAGCAATTTACTCACCGTCTTCCTCAATGTCTTCGAAATAGTTCATTTCTCAGCCTATTCTTATTATTTAAAATGCTATAGAAGTCCAAACCAAATCAACCTGTTGGCAAAACAATAAACAAATGCTGTGATCTATACCTACCGCTTCTCACTCAGGTAAACAGTGGGATGTGTGTTTCACGCAACCGGTGCCGTTTGCGGTGCTTCCATTTCCTGCTCCAATGGAAAGCAAGCTTCGTATGCTGTCTTCCAAGCTGGTTGATTTATTTAACCGAAATGACACTTGGTAAATGCAAGCACATCCTATTTCTCTCGTTATTTAAAAACAACATTATGCGTTTAATCACAAGTACAATTAAGAAATATGTTAATTACTCACTGTTGGTTTTGTTGTAAACAGTAAGGAGAATAATACTTAATAAGTATAGTAACTAATGTCATAAAAACATTTAAGTTATGAATATTTTCCACGGGTGTAAGCAACAATATAGATGCTAAGATGCTATCATTGTGCGAATACTGCGATAAGGCGGATTCCGTTAGGCCAAGGTGACGTTTATTTTGGCCTTTGGGTTAATAGATTGACCATTAAGTGTAGGCTGAATGTTATGTTTAGAGTTTTGATTTCTTACCACACAAATCGTGGTCGTTAAGACAATATTAATATGACATTTCATTACATCTCCTCCACGGTGACGCGCCAGCAATTGTTTACTTAGCTTGGTGAGTTAGTGATTTGTCTTTAAGCCGAAGAGTTCGAAACTAGTCGCCAAAGTTTCGCTTGTGACATTGGGAAAGGCACTTAGTGGACATTGCCTAAACCCAGAGGGTTGATGGGTTATAACAAATTTAAGAAAAATCTCAATCATATACAAAATACATATAGTTCCGGTAACCCAACAATAGCCACGAGGTAATTTAACGATTGCCCATGTGATATACCAGTGTAGTAGGTGTGAGGTAAATTAATGATTCCTAGCGGCGCCTATTGCTGTATGGCAACACCTACAGACTTAAAATTATTTATATTCGGGTTGTTTATAGCTAGGTGCCTTTAAGCCTTCTACCAAAAAAAAATTCTCGGCTGTATATGTCCTTTTAGGAGAAGACGTTTGGCTATGCGGTTTCCATAAAAAAAAGTTTTAAAGACTCTTTACAAAAAAACACAAATAGCCATTTGAACAGTTGTTTTTCCTGCCTGGTAGTCCACGCGCCAGAGGGCACGGTCGGTGGTCGAATGGTTAGCGGCACTGACTTATACATACGCATAATTTACAAAAAAAAACGGACCTAGTAAGTGACCCACTGGCAATAATATTTAAATAAAAAGTATTTTTAAGTTAAGAAACCTTTATTAGAACGAAACAACTGGTGTAGGGGTTTGGTGTTTATCGATTGTTAGACTGGGAAATTTTAAAACATATATTCTACCATATAATTTTGGAATTTCTCCAAATGTAGCTTAGATCATAGGTATTAAATGTTTTAAAGGGGAACTGAAGTAAATTTTAAGAATATCTTAATAAATAGAAAAAAATACGCTGATTTCAAAAATCAAATCAGTTTCTTCCAATATTTTTTGGTTAAAGAGTTATGAGCAAATATGTATTTCATTTTATGTTAGGGGATTTCCCGTATTACGTCACTGACGTTGTTGACATTTCGTGCCTATATGCATTGTATACAATCATGTGTCAGTTTAGAGGTGAATTAGTAACGGAAGCGCCTGCAGGAGCGTTGTATTTTCGTTTTTATTATGGAGACTTAGCATAACACTTGTCATATAGCCTTACTGAACCAATGTACATGGTGACAGCTTACTTTAAGCGCGGTCATTAAGGCCTGCACGGTCCTGGACCTAAGCTGAATGCTGAGGTATACAGGTCTCGTATTTAAATGACTTTAGAATAATAAGTCTTCGCAATTTATATCATAAATAATAAAAGTGAAAACAGAACAAGAAAACTATAACAGAATGCATTAAACTGTAACTGCCAGCAATTTATAGAAATAAACCAGCCATTAGGCAAAGGCTAGACTATGCGGTGGGAAAAGTCTATTTCTTTCATGGTTTACCTTGGTTGTTTGTATAATGTTTTGCTGTTGTGTATGTGGTGCATTTAATGTCTGCTGTTATTGAAACTGAGCATTAGCCTACTGGTTGAGAATACCACTTATTGCAAAAACCAGTTAATCCACAGTTGAGTAGCTGATGTGTAGTCTGACAATAAGTACACAGCAAGCACTCAGATAAGTAAGTGAAGAATATATATAATAGATCTTTACTTAACTACCCAAATAAGTTAATAAGAATATACTACATTTCTAATTTAGTTCTTTTTATTAGATATTGTAAAATGCCTAAAGTTAAGCCACTGAGAAGGAAGGAAGAGTGATTGGAGCATATTGTTTTGCTCCAGGATGTACAAATTCCTATTACAGCACACGAAATTCCAATCCACCTGTGCTCTTCCATCGATTTCCTCACAACGACAAAAAACGGTTGAAGCAATGGATACAACAATGCAAGCGTTCTAAACTACCTGGAAAAAGAACCGCAGTGTGTAGTGCACATATTTGTGACAAGGATTATCATAGTAAAATTGTATTTGACTCCAATGGAGTAGCCAAGATGATGAAAACAAACCACTTGAAAAATACAGTTCCAACAATTTTAAATGTTTCTGATTATGATTTTAAACATAGTGATCAACCCAGTACATCAAGTGCAACTTCAAGAACTTCTTTATCCAAGCAGATAATTGAAAAATAAGGGCTTTTAGTAATGCAAGTCCAGTCTGGCATTATTTTGTGCACAAATGCATGTACATTCATGCAGCATAAACATTCTTGCGGTATGTCCATAAGAATACAGTTTTTGCAACGGCACCAAGTCATGTCAATAGGTAATGTTTCTAAATAAACATTTTCTTCTATGGGGCTTGCATCTTCAAAGATACTTTCAGACGTTTTCCTTGGTTCAAACGCACATGACTAAATTTGTGTTGTTTTATTGTGTACAATAAAACTTCTTTCATCCATGCCAGAATGTTGAAAACTGTCATCCATTTTAGTGTTACAACATTAACTTAAATTTACTCTAGAAATGAAGAAAACAAAAGAAATTTGTTAAAACTTCTATGCATATGTATACCAAATCTCTCACACTCTCAGTTTGTAGCCTAGGGGTTGATAACAACATTGCTAGTCTATGTTGCAGATTATGGCTATATATTGAAAAGCAACAATCATGAAAGAAATAGGCTGTTCCCACCGCATAGTCTGATCTTTGATTGATGGCTGGTTTATTTCTATAAATTGCTGGCAGTTACAGTTTACTGCCTCCTGTTCTAGGTTTCTTGTTCTGTTTTCACTTCTATGATTTATGATATAAATTGCTAAGACTTATTATTCTAAAGTCATTTAAATACGAGACCTGTATACCTCAGCATTCAGCTTAGGTCCAGGATCGTGCAGGCCTGAATGAGCGCGCTTAAGGTAAGCTGTCACGCAGGTACATTGGTTCAGTTAGGCTATATGACAAGTGTTATGCTAAGTCTCCATAAAAAAACAAAAATACAACGCTCCTGCAGGCGCTTATGTTACTAATTCACCTATAAACTGGCACATGATTGTATATAATGCATATAGGCACGAAATCTCAACAACGTCAGTGACGTAATACGGGAAATCCCCTAACATAAAATAAAATGCATATTTGCTCATAACTCTTTAACAAAAAAATATTGGAAGAAACTGATTTGATTTTTGAAATCAGCGTATTGTTTTCCATTTATTAAGATATTCTTAAAATTTACTTCAGTTCCCCTTTAACATTTAATATTAATTGATTTTTGTAGTTCACCATTATGCTGACCGTCTTTTTTCTAATTGTGCTATATTACAAATAAGTGTAAAGCTTTGTAATCACCACGTGGGAAAGAAAGTAAAGAAAACATAGGTTGAGTGTATGTCATCCTTATCATCAGTGGTTGTAACATAAAATAACACCAAAAATAATATCCACGCTGCTCGTTGTAAGCCACCAATAATATAAATTGAATATATTCTAATGACCTGCCTAGATCGTGCATAACGGCCTATATATATTAGTCGATTATACCATACGAGTAGCTTATAGAGGCATATCATTTCCTAAGTAGGACGATTTGGAAATACCAGCAATTATAATTAAGCAAATATGAAAGTCAAACAAGAATTGTCACTAGCTATAATCGTTTTCTTCATACAAGTTGTTTCGCGTTTAAAAGAATAATTTTATTTTATCCTGTAATCACGGTGTATAAGGAGTAGGAAATTAAATGAGTAATTGACAGTGTTGTATACTTAAATAGTGTAAATTACCTTTCCAGGCGTTAGAATAGCCCGAGGTTAAGAATTATTTCGGCAAGAATTAATTACTCAAGTGACATATAAGATCTAGTATCTTGGCCGACGAAGTTACTTTCAGATGAAAAGCATAATTGCTGTGTCACGTAACCAAAAGGCTAGCTATCTGAAAGTAAATTTGTACAAAACCAGTCTAACCCACGTAAATGTACATTTATAGAAGTAGGCATAGAAAGGTTAAATCATGCTGCTCAAAGTTGCTCTCTTAATAAGTTTAGCCACATTCTCAGCTCCACTTTCCATTGGTAAGTTCTTTTTAATCATCGTATATTCCATTTAAAAGTGCAGAACTAATTTTGTTTTCGGACGTAATTATCTCATGAGTTACGAATACTTCAAATAATAAAAGTACCAAATGGGTATTTCCCGTGTTAAGCATAAAAAGTTTTACTTTAACACGAGTTTCAGAAATCGGTTAAAAAATGTATGACGCTAGACCAAATGTAGTTTTAACCACATAACCGCTTGCCCCCTTAGCAGCATACTGTTCTCCGCTCTATCTAAGAAAACCAGATACCTGCGTAGTTTATCATATAAGAAAACACGATATAAAATTTTAAAATCTAATTATTTACCCAGGGTTAAAGTATCTTGGTTATTTCCAGGATCTTTTAAATATTAGAAAAGAATGATATTACTTCAAGTTGCAGATGATAGTTTGATATATGTTTTATTTTATTAATGCCACTCGAATAAAAAAACGACCGATGAAACGTCAACATTAAAAAACATAAAATTGGAAAAAGGCAACATTGTTGTAATGATTGTAATAAAAAAGTTGGAACTGTGCTGTCATTGGACCTTAAGCAATGTCGTGTTTGTTTAGAAAGGGTGTGTTCATTTCATTAAAATACTGGATTTAAGTAGGCCTACTGCTCATTAATTGCAGTGCACAAGCAAGTGTAGCAATTACTTGACTACAATCGGTCTTAATGCAAATATTAAGCTTACGCCTAAATGTATAAATATGTCCGCCCGCTTAGCTTGGTTGATTAGTGCGTTGCCTTTCGGACTTAAAACTGGTCTTCAGCTAGTTGGTTGTGTGGCAAATCACATTATTACCATGTGGTAACGCCACTTCCATTTTTCCATTTACGGGGATAAAACATTGATATCCTATTCTCCTCATTGGTTCAACACCTAAATATATTATTATTGGTACAGTTCCATATCTACAATGCCGTCCGTTGGTGAGCAGTTTGGAATTTGTTACTTTTCGGTTCTATTGCAATGGCAATAGCATTGGTTCTGTGTGTTTCATTTTTTGTCCTCGTGGGCAAACACATTATGGGATTCGACAGACCAGGTGTTCTCACACTGGGGAATGGCAACCATCCCGCCAAACAACTCCAACTGGGTGCAGAAGTAAGACAAATATAAGAATATTTTTTAAGTTGAATTAGGTGTGACAGGATAGGAAAATCACATTTATCCCTGGTAATGGTGAATTGAAAGGGGCACTATAAAACAGGCAATCGTTAGCTTATCTTAATTTGTGGATTGAATATTTTCCGTCAAACGTACTATCGATAACCACAATGTATTTCATCATGTCTTATCAATTTTATGCTGCTTAATTATTCTTTACATTACATTACTTACTTCCTAACAAAATATATTTAAAACGTATTTATAGACAAAGTGGTATTCAAAAAGACAAAAATATATATGTATAAAAGCATGAACAAAAGTTTTTATGAGATTTATGTGTATAATTTTTTCTTGTACATAAATTAAGGTAGTTATATTTAATTAAATATTTAAAGATGATCTATAATATGTCGCTTGATGATCTATAATATGTCGCTATAATCTGCTTTTTTAGACTTAAAGCTTTGCATAAAATAGGCATTATTATCTGGTAATTATGAATAATTTTTTGTCTATCTTTAAAAATACACTGAGTAAAATTATTATTACTGTTTTGTTTGGATAATCTATATGTGTGCCAAATTTTATACATATTAGACTATGTAAGGTATGTAATTGTTGATTTAAAAATTAAATCACCCCTTAATAGACACATCATTATATTTAATATCATATAATAGGTAGTAGTTTAACTGGTTTTAATTGTATGTGACTTGACGTGTCTTAGCCACTGTCTATGAGGTAATGTATTTGGTCATGACTGTTAGTAAAAAATAATACATTTATTTGCGTTTTGAGACCACTAGTACTTGCAATATCAAAGTAATTTTTATTTTTATGATATTAATTTTTATGATAAATTAAGAATTCTTTTTATATCCTAGGTGAATCCTCGCAATGCATACCATTCAGTGAACCTGTGCAGTTTCTGTACAGTTGCACCAACGGCAACTATGTCGACTCAGTGTGCACCATTTATTGTGCAGATGGCTACCAGTTAAATGAAGGGGGATTAACGCAAACTGTATGCGGAGCAAACCGACATTGGATTTACTCTCCATCTCAAACGCGTTGTATTCCTGGTATAACCATAGCTGTACTTTACATGTTGTATCACTTTTTTTATTTTAGTAGTTAAAATTTTAAAAACATCTCATTATTATTTCCAAGGGGTAGGACCGGTACTGTTATATCCCTGGTAAACTGCCATATTGTTTTTGTACCAACAGTTTTCAGAGCTTTTGCAGTGACTTTTGAATAATAAAATAATATCGCTCTACTATGTTTTAGGGACAATTACTAAGCTGAACCATTGTTTGTGTCACAGTACCCACCCAATGCCCACCTTTACCCACAAATGTAGTCTACACGTCATCTTGTACTGATGGTAGAAATTCTGGATCTGTTTGTCGTTTCCAATGCCCTGCAAATCAAGTAATGTCTGGAACAAGTCATTCCACTTGTGGAAGAGATGGGCAATGGAGTCCACGTATTGATATACAATGTTCAGGTATTTTTCACATTTTTGCATAAAAATTTATTATTTATAACAAATAAGTGGACTTATATTTTTTATGATACAAATTACTTGATGGATAGTGATTTTTGTAACTTACATTTTCTAGTGCCCTGCGAACTAGACGATATAACACCATGCTTTGCACCGCCGTGTCTAACGGCACGTTGCCCTGCCTTTCCCAATGCTGTGTGTCAGGATAACTATTGTGGGGGTTGCAACTTTAAGTTCTTTGTCAACGGAGTCGAAAAGTCAAGAGAGGAATGTATTGTGCAAGGTGAAATGTCCCGATTATATACAACAAGCCTGACATAACTCCAATAACCGACTGTGGTAATCTGGGTATTACTAATGTTATAATGAACTTGGTTGTTTACCCATAATATTAAGATTAGGTATCCTATCCTGTTGTGTTAGTGGTAAATAGGGCTGCAACGATACTTTAAAAAAAATATTATTAATCGCCGGTCATGTATGATGATAATCGCATTTATAGTTAGTAAACATGGGGATTTCCCAAAATCTAAACTAAACGTCTTTAAAGGATTAAAATGTGTTTCTTGATGACAATAAAACTACTAAAACTTGTAAGTAAAATTAACCTTATATCTAATATTTTGCAATAAACATAAAAACCGATCTGTAAAACCTAACTGTGCTTTATAAATACTGAAGAAATAAGCCATTTATTTTTTGTCAGTTTAAGCTAAAAGTTTACCACATGCCAATAAGTGTACAGTGTGTAAATATTTAGTTTCCAAAGTTTATCTAGAAACTTTTATTACACAAAACACAATTCACACATTCATTGTTTGATTGTCAATGTAATGGGTGCGAGGTAATCTTATGATTGCCTGTGTGGTAACGCCACTTTGTGTTTTTTCATTCGAGGAGATAAACAATAACTATCCTTTCCTGTCCTATGACAATATAGCTATATTTGTAGCTTGACACAAGGGTGCTTTCTGATTTTAAGTATTAATGTACCGTATTTCTAGGTGTTATGTTCTTTACTAACACTGACAAATCATATGTGAGTGGCGACTCGACCACTTGGCTCTCCAGTCTAAGAATGAAATAACTCCTGATTCAAAATAGTTTGCCCACCCCTGCCCAAGATGCAGTTTTATGCAAAGTTTACCTGATAAATTAATGTGTCTGTGGTAAGATAATCCCGATACGCAGTTATTAGCATCGTAGCTAAGTGGTATGGATAGTATCGCGATTATTAATATATCGTTGCAGCCCAAGTAATAATTTTATAAAACAATGGTTTTTTCGACAGATCCCAGCTGTTTACTTTCGACCTTACAACCCTGCAGTGTTAATTATCGCTGCAACATGTTATCATGTCCACAACACCCGCTTGCAGTGTGCAAGGAATGTGGGTGCACTCCAAAGTTTTATGACCCCACAACATTAGAAGAAATTCAATGCGGATGTAAGTCTACCTTTTTGGGGGTTAATTATTTAGACCTTCTCATTTATAAATAACAGTAGCCCGAAATAACAAAGTTTCTACAATGAAGTTTATCAAGTTTTAATAAATTTACACAACAAAATGTTTTTTTTGGGGGAAAAATATTCCAAAAACCTATTAATATATATATGACATTGAAGCTTACAGTTTTTATACTTTTATCACAGCATCTGTCCAATGCCCACATTTACCCACAAATGTAGTCTACACGTCATCTTGTACTGATGGTAGAAATGCTGGATCTGTTTGTCGTTTCCAATGTCCTGCAAATCAAATAATGTCTGGAACAAGTCATTCCACTTGTGGAAGATATGGGCAATGGAGTCCACGTATTGATACCCAATGCTCAGGTATTTTTTTCTGTATATGTTTTATTATGCTTATTAGTAGTATTAAATTTGTTAAACCAAGTTTTAATTTTTAATATATACCAATGGACCCTGGATGTTGCGGTATCCAATACAAAACTGTAAACCTTAAATTCCTGTGGAAAGATAGTATAGGATATTAATATTTATCCCTTCAATGGCAGTATGCAATGGGTGTTATAACACTTCATCAGGTTATATCGCACACACCTTTCGGTTACCAGATCCATTGCAATATGTTGTGTGTAATTAAGATATTTGTTCTATTTAACACTAACACCTATTATTTCACTGGGTACAGGAAGTAAGTACATTGCCCAAAGACACAACAAGCGAGCGACCATTTCCAATCTTGCAATCAGTCGACTGAGAGGCAGCGCACTTACCAACCAAGACATTCTTGGCTAACATTAAGTTACGAGACACCTTTATTCTATTAAAATATCTTTTTTTTTTTTTTTTTGTAGTGTCGTGCAAGCCTGGTGATGTCGTTACACCATGCTTTGTATCCCCGTGTCTATCTGCACGTTGCCCTGCCTTTCCCAATGCTGTGTGTCAGGATAACTACTGTGGGGGTTGCAACTTTAAGTTCTTTGTCAACGGAGTGGAAAAGTCAAGAGAAGAATGTATAGTGCAAGGTAAGTTGTCAAGTAATGTATTTATAATCATGTTGGTTGTTTAAATTCCTTTGTGAAAGACAAAGAAACAACAAACAAATACTCAGCAATAAAATTGTAGAACCAATAGAAATAAGAAAGAACAAAGAAACAGCACACTGCAATTTAAGAGCACATATTAATAGTAATCTAGTTAATAATAGGATAGCAAACCTGGTATTTTTATTTAAATAGTATGTTTATTTGGATAAAAATCCTTTAATTCATTTTGTTCACTTGTCAAGGGGTGTTCTGCTCAGTTGTGCCTATGGGCAAAACACCTTTTAATTGCAATGTGTTTAATCAAATATTGAATACATTGCAATAGTTGGCCTCTATCCACAACTTCCATTATTGTATAACTATTCACTTCTGTGTTACATCTTTTTTAGATCCAAGCTGCCCAACAAATGTCCGATGCGCAGATGTTTGTGGGGCACGTACGTGTTCTAACCATGTTAACGCCGTGTGCAAAATGTGCGGATGCAGTCCAAGGTTTTACCACTTTCAAACTTTAGCACAAGTTACTTGCACAGGTATTATTTTGGATATAAAGATGAGTTAATGCTTTTACTGTAATTTCACAAGCAACACTGGTTCTTAATCATATGATTTTTAGTTTATTTTGTAATAAAATAATATTTATTTTTTGAGCAATTTGTTGTTAATTTATAATTTTATTTAATTATTTCTAATGGTGTACCCGGCTTTTAATTTTAAAAAGGTTTTCATGAGAATGCTAACTGTGACTTGATTCATAAAATTAAGCTGGATTACTATTATTAAGCCACATTTACTGATCATATATTTTGTCACAGTAATCAACCAATGCCCACCTTTACCCACAAATGTGGTCTACACATCATCTTGTACTGACGGTAGAAATGCTGGATCTGTTTGTCATTTCCAATGTCCTGCAAATCAAGTAATGTCTGGAACAAGTCATTCCACTTGTGGAAGAGATGGGCAATGGAGTCCACGTATTGATACACAATGCTCAGGTATTCAACTATATAAATCTGCATCAACAGGTTGAAGGAAAACGCCTTTCGGTGTTTTACAGGGGGGTCACATCGGGGTCAACTAGAGCCCGTCAGCCAAAACTTCGTTTTCAAACCAGCAACTAGCTTGTTTTATTAAACACTTAGCAAACATCAACTGAACCTAGTAGAATAAAGCATTAAACTAAAACAGCAGAAACGTTTAACTTGTATATTGTGCATACTGCAATTGCTTTAGTAGACTGACTGGAGTCATAAGGTAATCTTACAATTGCATGATAACGCTTCTGCGTATCACTCACATGGACAAAACATAAAGTATTCTTGGGTTTTATGTTTAAACCATTCGACTTGCTTAGTCAAGTGTCTTATTAGGCCTAGGACTTATAGCTTTAACTCAGGAAACTGGTGTTAGAACAATGGCAATGATAAGGTTATATCGCATCAACTTTGGTTACCAGAGCTATTGCAATTTATTGTGAGTGATTGAGATGTTTGTTCTATTTAACACTAACACTCATTATTTCACCGTGTTCAGCCATATCCGCTAAGTGCATTGCCCAAAGACACAATACGCAAGCGACCATTTCCAATCTTGCAACCAGTCAACTAAAAGGCAGTGCACTCACCATGCTATTTTTGGCTAACATTAAGTTACGATGCACGTTTATTCTATTGAAATATTTGTTTTATTTATTTTAAGTGTCTTGCAAGCCTGGTGATGTCGTTACACCATGCTTTGTATCCCCGTGTCTATCTGCACGTTGCCCTGCTTTTCCCAATGCCGTGTGTCAGGATAACTACTGTGGGGGTTGCAACTTTAAGTTCTTTGTTAATGGAGTGGAAAAGTCAAGAGAAGAATGTATAGTGCAAGGTAAGTTGTCAAGTAATGTATTTATAATCATGTTGGTTGTTTAAATTCCTTTGTGAAAGACAAACAAACAGCAACCATACTCAGCAATAATAATAGTAAAACCAATAGAAATAAGAAATAACAAAGAAACAGCACACTGCAATTTAAGAGCACATATTAATAGTAATCTAGTTAATAATAGGATAGCAAACCTGGTATTTTTATTTTAATAGTATGTTTATTTGGATAAAAATCCTTTAATTCATTTTGTTCACTTGTCAAGGGGTGTTCTGCTCAGTTGTGCCTAAGGGCAAAACACCTTTTAATTGCAATGTGTTCAATCAAATAATGAATACATTGCAACAATTGGCCTCCCTTTACAAATTCCGTTGTTTTTTAACTATTCACTTCTGTGTTACATCTTGTTTAGATCCAAGCTGCCCAACAAATGTTCGATGCGCAGATGTATGTGGGGCACGCACGTGTTCTAACCATGTTAACGCCGTGTGCAAAATGTGCGGATGCAATCCAAGGTTTTACCACTTTCAAACTTTAGCACAAGTTACTTGCACAGGTATTATTTTGGATATAAAGATGAGTTAATGCTTTTACTGTAATTTCACAAGCAACACTGGTTCTTAATCATATGATTTTTAGTTCAATTTTTTATGAAATCATTTTTATTTAAATTATTTTTTTTTCATTTTTAATCAAATGATTTTTATGTCTTGTGTAAATAAAATGGCAAAGTTGTTGTTTTTAACTTTTAATCAGACAATAATTAACATGAGTAATCAGAATTAATATTTGTTGTTTGTACTAAAATTTGACGACATGTCTAGCTCAACATTTACTACAAGCCGACATTGAATGAGCAATTTGTTGTAAATCTAGAATTTTATTTAATTATTTCTTTTGGTGTGTTGTTGTATTGGATAGGATATTTATTTTTATTCCCGTGAATGGGAAAACCAAGGGGGTTAACGCACGGGCGATCGTCAGATCACCTCACACCCATCGTCGGGTTACCGGAGCTATTGCAGTGTGTTGTATATGATAGACACGTTCCTTCAATTTGGTGGAACCCATCCGCTGGGTTCAGGCAATGTCCGTAAAGTGCTTTGCCCAAGGACACAACCGGCTAGCTAGCGACCAGTTTCGCACCTGCAACCTTTCGATTGAAAGGCGACGCACTTAGCCGTTAGACCAGCGTTTTCCAACCTTTTTTGGTCGCGGACTATTTCCTTACCAGCGAAAGTGTTTGCGGACTTAAAGTGCACAAGTTTTTAATTAGCGTAAGTCAAATGTGTAGCGTAACTGGACTATGTGTATACGATACACTACAGAACACTACAAAACTTTTTTAGGGACTATATGAAAAAGGTTATTCAGCCACTACGGTATTACGGAACAACCAAAGCAAGTGCTATGAAGAATAAATAAACTTCCATTTAGTTACTTAAAATCTGTTGGTTGCAAACTTGAAATTACCTTGAGTTACAATGTCTCGTTAAAAAAAACATATCACTTCTGTTTATAACGATCAAAAACAAATAACAGTTTTGCAAATTGTTATTTAAACCTTCCACGGACTCATTTGAGACCGCGGACTCGGGTTGGGAAACACTGCGTTAGACCAACGGGCCGGACAAACCTGGCTTTTAATTTTAAACAGGTTTTTATGAGAATAGAAACTATGGCTTGATTCATAAAATTAAGCTAGGTTACTATTATTGTCCACATTTACTGATCATGTATTTTGTCACAGTAATCAACCAATGCCCACCTTTACCCACAAATGTAGTCTACACGTCATCTTGTACTGATGGTAGAAATTCTGGATCTGTTTGTCATTTTCAATGCCCTGCAAATCAAGTAATGTCTGGAACAAGTCATTCCACTTGTGGAAGATATGGGCAATGGAGTCCACGTATTGATACCCAATGCTCAGGTATTCAACAATATAAATCTGTATCAACATCAACACCTTACAATGTTTTATAGGTGGTCACATTGGTGATCCATCTAATTTATTTACATCTGTTTATGTTTAATTGTAATTACTTCCAGTTATCACAGTTGGTTTAAGTGCCAGCTGTAGCCCGTCAGCCAAAACATTGTTTTCTAAGCAGCCTCTAGCCAGTTTTTTTTTTAACTTATTAAACTTATTTAACTCGTGTATTGTGCACACTGCAAGAGCTTTGGAAGACTGATTGGAAGCACAAGGTAATCTTACGATTGCATGACTCACAGGCACAAAGCATAAACTGTCCTTGGGTTTTATGTTTAAACCATTCGACTTGCTTAATCAAGTGCCTCATTATGCCTGGGAGCTGGGACTTATAACTTTAACTCAGGAAACGCCTATAGATTATGGATAATTTAATACTATGCCTTAACCATGTAACCATACACTCTGTAATAATATCTTCAGCATGCATTTCAAAAATTTGAAGTTTAAATCTTTTGAAGCAGTTTCCCCACCCGCAAGGTTATGTGTGACAACATTATTTTTTAACCAGTGCTTCAAAATTATTTGTTATTGCATTTTTTTCTTTAAGTGTTTAAATGCAATCGTTTTTCAGTGCAATGTTCCCCCCTTCAACCCCAAGCCTCGTGTTCTGAAATTCCATGCGAACGTGCGCGCTGCCCCGCATTTCCTGATGCAGTGTGTCAAAATAACTACTGCGGCGGTTGCAACTTTAAGTTCTTTGTAAATGGAGTTGAAAAAACTCGTTACCAGTGCTTACCAAATGGTATGTTATAAATAGTTGTCGCAGATTCCTTTAACATAATTTGTGTGTGTTTAATTTATGATTTTCAAGCGGTTGCCAGTTAGTCAGCTATGTTCTTCGCACGTTGCTTATACCTGGATTATTTGGTCAATTACCCCACATGAAAGTAATCTGACGATTTCACGTGTTATTATGTTGCCCTTCCTTTATTTGATCACGATCACCTACACTTATCCAACTTTTCACTAATCGTTTTTAAATGACCTAGTTCCGAACACATGTTTAGCAAAGCTATTACTTAGTGTTAAGTATACAGTGAACGCGTTGCTAATTTTTTGGTTAGCCCATTAACCCTCTTTGTTTAGGCAACGACCATTAAGTGTCTTTCCTAAGGAGACATAGACTACTTAACAGCACGTTTCCATCTAACCTCCATTTGGCCGATTGCAGAACAGGTACAAGTATTCGTTTGACCAAAAAGCTTGAGTTAGTTCGTCTCCCCTTTCATCCAATGGGTTGGGGTTTCGGAACTGGTCCATAGCTATATGACTATACCTTAGGAATGACTCTATCACAACACACAAAACTAGCTCTAGTAACCCGGTGGGCCCACGATAATCTGACGATTGTCATTCACGAGTATAAAGCATGAATATCCTATGCTGTCCAATTCCAATACGCCACACCTTCTACCACACAATCGCCTATCCCATCTATCTTATATTTAGACTGCCCGGCCCCCGCACCGACGCCCACTGATCCTTATTTCGAAGATATATGTTTGGATCTATGTATGGTGCTGTGTCCGAATCACCGTGATGCTTTGTGCAGACCATGCGGTTGCACACGTCGAATGTACGATTACACCACCCTGCAACTGCTGAACTGTTGATTTGGTCGCTCCAATACAAATTTATGCTGATGCTTGTATTATATTATGACATAATGGTGACATAACGGCTAGCTTGTGTAAAACTGCTTAAATGTTGGGACCAATATATCTAAAACTATGTTGCAATGAAAATGCGTTGTTTTAATAAAGACGTAATATCATTGCAGCTAATAACCAGTTTTCTTATCTCAAACTTTTAAAGTCGATTTGATCCTACGAATACAGCATACCAAAACAGGAATAGTGACAAGCTCATCACTAATTCGATAGTTAGCCCGATATTGTAAGCAGACATAGAATAAGCATGCTTGGTGCTCCTGGCTAAAGTACGGTTTGTCATCAACCAACTCCAATGCTACGATACATTAAAAATAATTGTCTTGCTAAACGTACCTGCTGTCAAGGCAGAATTTTGCACAAGGTAGGGAACCTCAGTCAGGTAAGTTAAGGTATTCGAGTGTGTTCTATACCAAGAAAACATTGTTCTAGTTTTTATTCACCCCACCTGGTATTAAGCAATGTTTAAACGTGCCTGTCTTGCCCAAGAACGTAATGGACACAGGCATAACACCTTTCTGCTAACGGTAGGATTACGAATGAGCCAACCGGACGACACAGAGACCTACTTACTTTATAAGTTTTCAATGAAAACATATTTTGATTCAACACTGTACAATTAAAGTGGTTCAATTAGATTTATGAAAACTCTTTACCTTTTTCTTGTCACCTATATAAAAGAAAACATTTTTCGTCGCCAAAATGGATTTTAGTCGATTAGTAATTGCTCTAATGCTTTTTCGAAATCAAGCATAAAATAACATTTTCAGTTCGTACTCAAATATTATCTAAAAGTAATTTAGCCATAACTGCATTCTAATTTGTATGCAGGCCGTGTCATCATGAACAATAATACATTGGTAGGCGGTTGGTTTCAGGCGATTCGTCATTTATATTTTATCGATTTACTCACTTAACTGTTAAACGAATCGACCTGTACTTTTGACGAAGATGCACTGAAAAATATAATTTTGCACTAATTTCCATCGTACGTGCATCTCCCCACGACCTAGTGCAGGAGACAGTAGGAAGATAGGCCTAAGAGTGTCATTTGGACTAAAGTATTT
>CH002323.1:385074-395136 GCA_000149265.1 Ciona savignyi
ATTTGTGACCGGCTAGCTGTCACGACGTTTGTTACATTGATTAAGCTGTAGTAGCTGTTCCGCGGACCGGGCGAAAGCGTGCTTTCCGGTTTTTTGTTTCTGCGTCCTGTATGTCCCTCGTCATGCTTTGTAAAACTTTCTCAGCGTATGTTTTGCTGTTAAAACTTTTTAACAAAATAAGCAAAGTAGCACGATACAATATAACATTTTTATCGGCAAGATTACACTGTCCATTGAGAGGTTCCGAAGTAAGGAATCAATTCCACCGGATTTAAATAAGATTCTGCAATAACATTAAACTATATCTCAAAATTTCCCATAATAAACACGGATATTTTGCTTTTCCTTATAATACTTAGTCATAACAAGAGAATTTTTATTTATAACCTATTACCTTACACGTGGATAATAACCTACAGATCAATACCGATTGAAGTAATATTTTGTTTAAAAATGTCACAAAAATTATGACGTCAAGATGTAAACCACATTACTGGTTAGTACTCACGGGAAACTCCCACAATCACGTAACATGTGATGTTTTTAGAACTTCTAGAGTTCTTTTTTGGCCTGTATTTTTTCGGGTTTTCTTTTTTAAATGACTTTCAACTATGTATATGTGTATAAGGTTGTTATTAACTGTGTGTATTTATGGTCTAATGGAGTGTGTACGGGGCGGCAATAGTGTTCCGCCAACGGAACATGATTCAATTAAATTCTCTACAAAATCAAACACCGATTCGATACTTCTTTTCGCAAGAATGCGCGTGAAACCCGCCTCTAATAAACCCTGGGCCAATCCCCATACACCCTGTGTCACGCAACATTCGTCACACCATTGGTTCCCTAGAACCACGTGATTGACGAATGCGAATTTAATTTTGTAACACGTAGCATAGTTTTCCAGCCGTTAGATGATCCAAGAAAATGTAGAGTTTGAATGTAATACTTACTTTCCGGAAAAATTTAACAAAAGTGCGGTTTATGTCGTTGTAGCCATTTTTTGATTTGTTAAAACGAAATAAATCTACATTTGCATTGGTGGAGTTAGGTTCAGAATTGAAATAAACAAACGCTAACGAGACATCCCAGCTCAAATCGTTTATTTTGAATGGTAGTATACATTTTAACTATCTACAACAATTAAAAGTCCAAAATTGTGACTTTTATAAACAAAATATTTAGCTCGTTAAAAATATATTTATTTCTAATTTATTGTGCTATAAAGAGGTTGCAGTTTTAGCAACATACAATAACGTGCACAGTTTACGAAGTATTTTTACAAGACTTAGAAGAAAAACTAGGTGTATTTCAAGAAACAAGAAATATTGCAATATTAACACGATTGTCTGGTTTTGTTACATCGTTACGAATAACATTTACTTCTATTGGTTCGTTCCGTATTACGAACTTGAAAAGCTTCGCATTTGCGCCCCAATGGCAGTATAAACATTATGGGAATGGCCCGGTATTGTAGAGGCAACGCTTCCTCTTATTTTGATAGGGTCTTGCTTTTTCGCAGCGTCGAAATATCCACAGACAGGTGGACCCGTCGCTTTGTGCTTTTCGAACTTCAGTTGTTCGCAGCTATGGAGACAAGGCGTTAGAACAACGTACCTACAATGAAGGGACGCAGGGGTATCCGAAATATTGTTTTGTTTGAATAATACTGAACTATGGCGCAGTTCTAATTATGTTTCTTATGCCCCAGACGCAACATAAAAGAAGTTCGGAAAGTATATCAATCATTGTCCGTTGGATTCAAAGCTAGATGCGCACTAAAGATGTGAAACAAAATTTCGTAAGATATGATAGCGGCCCATTGGAAATTAATTAACAAGTTTTATATATAGTAGTGAAATATACTTTAATTTGCAATCCTAAGTATAAAGTAGTGGGAGCTAAGTCTGAAGATGTTATAATAAAGCAAAAAAAGTCAGAAATGCATCTAGGCAATGATAAACACAACCACTAATATACAGTTACAGCCAAGGAACGTCGATTCGTTGAAGTGTGCGTGGCACAATATGGCGAATATTATAATACGTGTGTCAGACAAAAAACGTAAACAACTTAGCCGTGGAATACGCCAGTTCGTTCTGTAGGTACTTGGAAAGTTTTGGAAGGGGATATTACGTATTTAATGTACTGGTATAAAGATAAATATAGGTTAAACGCAGTATGGTAATATCTCGCAATGTTATAACTGAAATAAAGAAATATGTAGTTAGCGGCATTGAAATAGTTTGGTCATGATATCTCAGGGCACGTGCAAAGTGGAAAGATTAAAACGGTTAATATTTTATAATAAATTAAATAGTATTGGTGACTGGTGTCATTGTTTTAGATAAATAAAGCGTTTGCGTCAATGGCGGTGAGCGACAAGTTTTGGACCGTGACATTTTATCTGAAAATTCGGTTATTTCACATGTCAAGTGCGTGTCGGAGGGTTATTTCATGCCGGTCTAGCATTGCGCTGTCATGGAGTTGCTCTCTCATTGGCGCTATGGCTTAACTTCATTTCTGCTCGACCTATTAACAATTTGTACGCTGTATGGTCGTGTGATATTAGTTAACGCCCCCGATACAAATACCAAAATATGTGCTAGAAACGGTCTTAATCAGTAGCCCATAACGGGTTCAAAACTTAGACCCGTAAATACAAAAAAAAAACAATTTGTACCCTGCGGTACGATTTCTAACATTGTAAGGTAGGTTTAAATTCCCTATGCTAGTATTTGCAACTAGAAGGTGTGAAAACGTTCGAATTAGTGCGAGATTTCAGTATACGAACATCTAGTACTTGTGTATAGCATTTACACTTGCATTAAGCATAGCCACCTTCAATTGTCGGTCTGAGCAAACGACTAATTGAACTTAAAACTGTATTCAGGTCTAATTGATTATAAGCTACCAGTAGTATACTTTTGTTCACAAAGCATTTAGTAGTTAATTTTTTTAAATCAATTTATTACCAAGAAACTGTAAAGCGTCGAATAAAACGAATACTCTTGCGACTATATACATAATAACGTCTGTATATACAGCACAATATCGGACAGTGAATGTAATTGTCGACTTAGAACATTAAACATGGATGTTAGACCCCACAATATTTAAAAGAAAAAAATAATTACAAATGGGGAACTATTTATTTAAAACTGTAGTTCCTTAAATTTGGCGACGATGAGTGCTCCTAGACTGCTATCCGGCTCCCTGCTTGCTTGCTCTTTTAATTTCTTTATTCGTTCCTCAAAAGATTCTTGATCCTTGTCGGATGGCGCGGTGATTGCTCCGAGGTCGAGGAGGAACACCAGGTCGTGTCTTCTGATCCGAATAAATGCCGCTCTCAAGTCGCCGGTGATCTTCTCGGGGACTGTCCTGTCGCGCCATCTCACCAGCATCATGTGTGCTTGAGCGTAAAGATTCTGAGAGCTGCTGGCTGATGCAATTATCTGTGAAGCCTGTAACAACAAAGACAATAAATATTGATGGTTTTATGTAAATTGGTTCTACGAAAACGTTTTATTGAAAATTAGAGTTGATAATATATAAATTGTTCTAAACCAACTGAAACTGGATAATAATTCACATATTTGGCATATCTGAATATTTAAAATGAGTAAATCATAAAATAAACCGACGTTTACGCGAGTTGATCTTATAAATAACGTGTCAAGGTTTCTGCACCGTCAAAATATTATAAGTGCATTCATTTGCATCAAACAAGCAATACTAGAGCGGTAAAATGTATATATTTACAATAAGGTTGGAAAGAATTAGAGTACCTCATCAGGTAAGAAACCAAGTGCGTAGGCTAGGCGTTTCCATTCCTCTTTGGCGAGAATCTGCCGCGCCAAAAAACTGACTTTCGAATCTGTCAACGTCATTCTGCTGGCCTCGTAAGGTGGCGCTATAACGTCGCTGTTTTCCGAGATTAGCTTGAGCAGTTCAGGAAGTAGTGTTGGATCTTTTTGGTGTGTTTTTGCAGGGGAGGCTGTGGTGGGTATTATAAGTTGAATATCATCATCATAAAGATTTAGTACATTAATCAGAGTCTTTGCGATTCTTCGATATATATATGGTAACTTGGCAAACAGACAAAATAGTACTATTTTCTTTTACGCTGCTAAATCGGAAATCCATTAATCGATTTAAAAAAAGGGATGTGGTATGTAATTTTATCTTTTATAGAAACTTGACATCTATAACCATACCAGTCTCTGAAAATACCAAACCAACAACCATGACGTGTCTAATTTTTTTTTCGTCCGCCGATGCAAAGCAATAGACAATGTCTCACTTGTAACAGTTACCTTTTATAGCCAACTCAAGGCCAACCTTCAATGACAAGTCATGTCGCCGTATCCGTTGGAGGGCATCACAGAGCCGAGGAAGAATTTCATCGTGGGAAGTCAGCCCTCGCCATGTTTTCAGCATGAGGGTGCATTGACTGTATGTGTTCTGCGCAGAGCTAGCTCGCCCAGTGAAATGGGCGATTCCCTATATAAACAATAAATTGGAATTTTGATAATCACCTTTCACTGGGTACGTTCATGTAATTCGATGTGTACAGTATATTCACGAGTATGTTATGTGTTGCTGTGAGTTAATATTTTAGTAATTGTCCCTATATACCTTCTCGAGGGGCAATTGAGCAGGATAGAGGCCAAAGGTGACCTAGTATCCAAATTTATACAGACTATGACATATATATGAGTTTGGTTATAATGGGTTTTTACAAATTAATAAACAATCAAACATTGACATCGAATGATAAATTATACATGATAAGATATTCATGGCCTTTATACCGCGTGAATGGGAAAACACGCGGAATTATCAGGCACAATTGTAGGGTTATCTCCACTGTCCGGTTATTGGAACTAGTGCACTGTGTTGTATATGATCGGGACGTACCTTCAATTTTAATAGACTCAATAATCCATTGCGGGTACAGGCGATGTCCGATACGTTTCTTGACCAATTATCAACCGATTAGCACGCGACCAGTGTCGATATCACAACCCTACGACTAAAACATGACGACTAACCAATCAAGCTAGTCGCCAGGATTCCAATTACGTATACACACCAATATAATATATAGTGGATAATACCTGAGGTAAAAAGCCCAGAGCATAAGCTAATTTTAGCCACTCATCGGAACTTAGAGCTCTTGACAGGTTACTGATTGTTCGATTGGAGAAGACAATTTCACGTTGCCGATCCGCATTCTTCTTCTTCTTCGTTGCTTTCTTCTTTTTTGTCTTCGATTCGCCGACTTCCGAGTTTCCGCCGTTCTCAATTTGTTCTTCAATGTCCTCTGCCTCTGGTTGTTTGTTATCATCAGCTGCGTGGAGGAATATGTAAGGGTGACATCACTGTATGATTACTAAGGCATATGTGCTTAGATTATTGATTTTTTATTCAAAATAAAAAACAGCTAGGCTCAGTTTAGGACGGAATAAGAAACATTTAGGTCCTTTAAAAAGTCTATTACAGTGAAAAATGTTTATTAGCCAGCGCAATTGCTTGCACTATGTATCAATTTTAAAATTCCGGCCATAGCAACATTCAAAGAATAAAATAAAATGTTGTATTAAGTATATATCATTTTTTACACAATTAGAATTAACCTCAATTACCCTAGATCGATTAGTTCCCGCGTTGACAATTACCCCATTTGCCAAATCCACACTAGGACAGTTGCGAGTTGTTGGTTATTTAACCACTAAGAAAAATACAGTGCATGAATTGTATTTATTGTAATTAATATCTACAAATAATGTATCTACCAAGTTCGGCAATTCGTTTAGCAGTTGCCAATTCTTCTTTCTTTGCTGCTTCTTCGGCTTTATTTTTCTTGTTCTTGTTAGATTTACTTTTAGAAGAGCCCATTTCGCCCTGAATGCAATATATATAACAACTTACTTCGAGTTCGGGACTACAGTAAATTTTCCTAATCAGCTACAAAATACATCAAAATATAATGTCGTCTATGTACCCAACTCAGTATAACTAATACGTCAAATGGGCACTCAGGTTGTATAGCAACATTTGTGGATAAATTATCCTTTTCTCGTAGATCTTTCCTATATTTGTCGAAATATTAATCACATGGCACATGAATAGAACTCATAACTTTTAAGCCACAGCAACTTACGGTCGCGGGTTCAGTGGAGGCCAGAATGGAAGACATCGCCGATGAGGAAATTTAAAGTCCAACTTGTTGCTACTGTAACTTGATCCGGTGTTGCCTACAAAGAAAATTTGTCCTCAAAATGAAACACCTACTTAGATAAATATCGCTTGTTGCGTTTTATAGACAGTAAATCTCCACTTGAATCTGCATTTTAAAAATTAAATTGGAAACACTGCTTCGAAAATTTGAGTTAAATCCCGAGCACACAATGGAAAATGTGGTACATAATCTACCGAGCTATTGTTTCGAGGAACGTATATACAATACAAGTTTCTTTTAATTCGGGCATCCGACGCTCACATTCATTGCCTTTGTTTTGTGGAATCAGTTTCCAATATTACTTACTCAATTACAAATAATTGTAGGTTGTGAATTACACCGGGATCGTTGCAGCGTATATATACCAAGTCAACAGTGATATAACCGATTATCATTGACGGTATACTCTAATAAGGTAACAGCTCGAAGTTGTATTTGGTTACAAAAAGCTTTATCTTCTTAGATAAGCTTTAAATGTGATAAACTAGCAAATCGTACTTTGGGCAATCTTCCAACAATTACGGATTATCATCCACCACCTGTTTCTCTTTAACTAACAAAGTAATGCTTTAGATCTGAATTACTCAAAGAGAAAATTTTCTGTAATCGAGTTCGGTCCTAGAAAATTTTACGTCACCTCGGTCCAAATTGTGTTAGCTTAGGTAAAAGGAACCTAATCATTGTAGTAGAAATGGAATATACAAGCGAAACTACACACGTATACGAGTTTGACGTGATCGTGTAGCCGTGCAGTCGCGCACATAAATTACGGTATTCTAGTTTCGAACATTCTACGTTTATTGATTAGTCAGCATTAATCACTTCCCTTTGAAGCTGCAAAAAATTACCTCATATAAGCACTCGTTCTTACAAACAAGACCACAGCAAAACATGTAACCTCATAACATAAACCAGAGCTGCTTTTATAAACCCACTGTCAGTTGCCTATTGTGTTAAATGTGGTTGGAAATAAAGTATATTTAACAGATTGAATAAATACTTTACGGAGCTGACTATGCCAACAATACCAACTCTTGGGCACACAGAATACGTTCCATTCAATAATACAGTGCCACTTTGGAAAAGAAAACAAATTTGAGACCTTTAAGTCATGTTTGAAATTAAAGCGAAAACTGGAACGGGAAATGGAATGCCACAATTTTGATTTTCTATCTCACGATGTGCCTTACAACCTCGGAAGTTTTGTGAAAATTCCCAAGTGATTGTAAAACTGAGTCATGTCTTACTTCCGCTTCGGTGCATCCTTATAAAAGCTTCTGGTGCGATTTCGTAATACAATTTACGAGTGGTGTCTGTACACGGAGGTTATTTAAAGATGAGTACACAGTTTGCTTCGTCCACCCCTGGTAGCAGTACTTGGACAGCCAGCAATGTAACAGCAGCTACATCGTATGCAAATGAGACCGATTTCGACGATACAGAAGTCAGAATAAAACAACTGTTTTCCGTGTCGTTTAGCTTTTTCTTTTCGTGTATTCTGATTTATGTCATCTTTGCACTTCTACATTATGCGACGAGAAAAAAACTTTACACGTGCTCAAAAGGTAATTTATTTGATCATAACTGATAGTCTGATTATACTAGTATTAGATTAAGTTAGTTTTTCCTTTGTTAGCATTTAATATGCCTATATATATATATATAATTATATATATATACATCTTAAGTTTGATGTGTAATCAAATCACTCGATAAAACCTCTATACTTTCGTTAAGTACCTGATTTATATTTTATATAGGTCAAAAAACACGAAACAAGGCGGAAGGAGGTACAATAAACACCATGATCGTAACCACAGCTGTGTCGGTCCTGGCATACATTGTTGTGGAAGTTCCACTTTTCTGGCAACAAGTTAATCCTTACTGCTATTACTATCACATCGTCAAGATCATTGCCACCGCAATTGGATTGTTTTGCGTTTATTTTACTCTATGGTTTCGGGTATACTCGGTCTTTTACCAGAATCCTTTATTGCGAAACACCACCAGCAAGTTGGCTCGAATACTAAACAACTCTACAGTGTTCTTGCTTGTGTTGATGGTTGCAGTAAACGTCGCAGTGTTCCTATCTGGGCCACTTTATGATACCATACCAGAAGGCTGTCTAAAAATACAGAAGAAAGGCGGTACAAAACTTAAGTGGGCTATTTTGGTCGCCACCACTTTCATGTTTCAAGTTCTCATGCTCTTCTCGCTAATTTACCCACTAAACCTACATCGTAAAAAGATGTTAGACAGGGGCATGGAAGGAACGTCTTTCCTACCGCTTATTCGGAGATCTGCTGCCGTGGCACTTGTATGTATACTTTCCGATATTGCGAACGCCTGTTATGCCATGGCGAACAAGGAAACGCTGGGTTACGTTCGCCACGTTATTTACAGCACTAACATGCTTGTAAATCTGTTCACACTCATCTTTTCGTTTGCTGATTGGAGAGAACGTGTGTTCCCGTGCTGTAAAACCACTCACCGAAATGACTCTTCTGTTAGAAGCAAGCTATCTTCACGGGCTCGTATGAAAGCTAGTAGAGTTTAAATAAAGCGTGTTATTGTGCATTATTATTGCTAATGGTACATGAAACTTGTTTAGTGCCAATTTAATTAAAACTGTGCTTCTATATTGATGTATATGATGCTGAACTAACAAAGCATAAAACTGTGGTAATTCGTTGCTGTTTTTTTAAATAACATGAAATCATAAAACCCCCAAAATATGTGACTTCTCGGTTTTTGAATGTGGGAACCCTATATCATGAGCCATATCTAAGAGAATAAATGCACAATTTTGTAATATACCGTATCGATGACCGTGCACAAGTGACCGCATTGTATTAAAAAACTGTTTAAGGTGTTTATTTTTTTCACCGTGAATTTTACTCGCCTTCTTGGAAAGAAATAATACGTCAATTCGGCCAAGAAATTACATTTGATCATGAATCATGAACGCCGGTTTTCCATTACGAAACAAACGCATTAGATTGACGTTAATGTGAATGGAAGTCTGGAATACTTCAGTGTTTAAAAGATACATTAATTCCCTTTTAAAGCCGAAATGTCTAAAACCCCTAAATATATATGCTTAGGTTTTATTGACCATTGCTATTCTTACTTCGCAAGAGTCAATTTAACAACATGAATTAGAAATCAAAAATAACATTGTTTAGAAGCATGTTAATTAAATAGTAATGATAATATCAGCATAATTTAAAATCCAAATTGGTTGTGTATTTCTTATGGTAATGGGTTTAAAAATAAATGAATGATACCCATAAGCAAAAACGTGATAGCGGAGAGAGAGAGAGAGAGAGAGAGAGAGAGAGAGAGAGAGAGAGAGAGAGAGAGAGAGAGAGAGAGAAAGAGAAAGGGAGAAACAGAAAAAGAGAGAGAGAAAAAAAGAAAGAGAGAGAGAGAGAAGACAACGAGAGAGGATAGAGAGGGATGTGAAAAAACAGGAAAATTAAAGATAAGTGAGAGTAGAGAGAGTGAAAAAAGGATTCCAACATGTGTTGTCATTTCGTCGGCATTTTAGTTCATTGTTTCAGTTTATTTGGTTGTTGTTATATGCATTTTGCAAGTACTATAAGAGTTCTTGTGCGACATGAACGGACGAGGTAGTTGGAAAGGATTGATTAAGTTCAGTAGACAGAAAATCGGTTAAACACAAGTACTGTGTTCGTTATAAATATAATACATTGCAATACCACCCGACAGTGTACATGTGGATAGTGTAGTAATGCTCCACAGAGACACTATCATAATCTAATAATCACACCTATGTATCATAATCATACCCTGTC
>CH002323.1:413975-427540 GCA_000149265.1 Ciona savignyi
GTCTCCGTATATGATATCGAAGAGCCATTGAACAACGTAGGACCCATGAGTGCATGGCCCCACGCTCTTGGTGTGCTTACCTGGTTGGCGGGTATAGTGAAAGTAAGTCGAGCTATTTATTAATATATCGATGTAGTTCCATGCATGATGTTTATACACTTGTCACACAAGCACCTTGATATGTTGATAAGCACTAATTTAAGTTTAGCCACTTAGTAAAAAGCAAGTATTTCAACAAAATGTTTTTGGATCAAAACCAACGAACTTTAAATGGCTGTGTTCTTAAGCAAGACACCCATAGGACATTGTCTGAAACCAGTAGGTTATTGGAATAAATTAAATCTGTAAAAAAACAGTACACTGCAATTAGCTCTGACAGTAAACTAGTGGGCACAAGTTAAATCTAAATTTTCTGTATACTAATGGTCTTTGTATCTTATAATTTAAAGGAGTTTAACATTCAATATTTGTGTCAAAATATTTTTTTAAGTTTGTAGCTCATTGAGTTACCAGCTGAGGCTGTTGCATAACCGAATCATTTTTTCCAAAGTAAAAAAATTATCACATTTCATGTTTATCACAGTTGTGTTTAGTAATCTATTTTGAAGAGTTGGTTTGGCAGCTTCTTTTGTCATCTTGTACAATAACATTTAATACACAATTGTTTTTGTTTAAGGTGAAGCAAGATAACAATGATGTGGACTTGCCAAATAACAACATGGTATTTCACATTTAATTAGTTGTTTAACTATAATTATTATTGTTTTTTTATATTATGTTCCATTGCATCTAAGCAACTTACTTTTTTTAGCTATACTGCAAGGAGTTGTTTTATAATAATAACGAATAAAGTCCATCTTTAACATTTATGATACATGTAAGTGAACCATTCATACATTATGTCGTAGCGTGGCAACTAAAAGTGACCAAATTGTTTTAGTAAAAACTGTGGTTCTTTCCTCTATAAGGGTATGAATGTATTACCTAGTTAGACAAAGCTGTGTCGGACCCCTAAATATATATCCTGTCAGTAGTTAAAAAAATGCAAAACAATCCAAATTATTCAAACAAATTTTTGATGAAGAACCCCAACTCACAGCAAAGGTTTTAATTTTTTTTCTGCATAGTTCCATAAACTTAGCTTATGGAATATTTAAGGTATAAACTGTACTTATGGAGGTTAATGGTCGGATTGTGATACAAAAACTACTTAAAACTTATTCCCCCCAAGCTTAAGGTGGAGTTAGTTCAAGCGGAATATCAGGAGTTCATGAGTGGGAACGATGGACCATTCAATGAGATTGAGAATGAGATCGAACGTAAATTAGGTGAAGTATGGGTGTGAATTTGGTGTGTTGTTTATTTATTCTTAAACTTTTCAACTCTGATCGCCCATGTGGAAGTCTGTTTGACTGTTAACCAAAATATTGTGGTATGAAAACCATTTGGTAGCTGGAGAATTTGTCAGGGAAAGTTGCCTGTTCATGGTGGTTTAATGGGTTAAAGAAAACTACAAAGGTTTCCATCAAATTCAACATACTACCATAACACCCATGTTTTCTTATTTTGGGATAAACGTAAACGTTGTGTTTGATCATTTTTAAATTTAGTTTAATTTTAGCTGAGATTCACAAGGATGTACCAAAGGAAAAGGAAAAACAAAGAACCAAGGCAGAAAGCTTGTTTGCGATCTGTAAGCAACATGAGGCAGAAAAGGTTTGTTTATTTTTCATGTTAAATATAGTTTGCAGTTCATTATAGACTTTATGTTTCATCATTAGAAAATATTGAAAACAGTGCTTCTGTGTAGTTTGACATTTTCAAAAAATTAGGTTTTAAATTTTTGCCCTCTTAATCATACTTTCGTTCCAGGAGTCCAACAAGTTATTAGTGGAGCAAATTTCAATAAAAAATGAAAATATGAGAAAAATGGAGAAATACTTGTCCGATATTGACCTATATATTGAAGATAAAAAGGTAAACCTGATGTACACAAAAAAAGGTTTTGCTTTTGTCAAATATTTTTGCTAATGTCCTAATATACTTCCATGTTGCTGAACTGTTTATTTTCTGCTTTAACTCAAAACTTTTTTGTATGTAATGTTGGTTGTCACATCAGAAATGTGTACACTGGGGAGTTTCCTTCACCTGTGACGTATATGTCTCTGTGGTAACAGCCAGTGCCAAATCATAATTTATGCAAATCTTCTATGTCTATTTTAAAGGGGAACTAAAGTCAATTTTAAGAATATCTTAATAAATGGAAAAAAATACGCTGATTTCAAAAATCAAATCAGTTTCTTCCAATATTTTTTTGTTAAAAAGTTATGAGCAGATATGTATTTTATTTTATGTCAGGGGATTTCCCGTATTACGTCATTGACGTTGTTGAGATTTCGTGCCTATATGAGTTGTATACAATCATGTGCCAGTTTCGAGGTAAATTAGTAACAGAAGCGCCTGCAGGAGCGTGATATTTTCGTTTTTTTATGAAGACTTAGCATAACACTTGTCATATAGCCTAACTGAACCAATGTATGCGCGTGACAGCTTACCTTAAGTGGTCATTCAGGCCTGCACGGTCCTGGACCTAAGCTGAATGCTGAGGTATACAGGTCTCGTATTTAAATGACTTTAGAACAATAAGTCTTAGCAATTTATATCATAAATCATAAAAGTGAAGACAGAACAAAAAAAACTAGAACAGGAGGCAGTAAACTGTAACTGCCAGCAATTTATAGAAATAAACCAGCCATCAATCAAAGATCAGACTATGCGGTGGGAACAGCATATTTCTTTTATAATTGTTTCTTTTCAATATATAGCCATAATCTGTAACGTAGACTAGCAATGATATTATCAACCCTTAGGCTACAAACTAAGAAATTTGGTATACTAACTTATACATAGGAGTTTTAACAAATTACTTTTGTTTTATTGATTTCTAGAGTAAATTTAAGTTAATGTTGTAACACTAAAATGGATGACAGTTTTCAGCATTCTGGCATGGATGAAAGAAGTTTTATTGTACACAATAAAACAACACAAATTCAAAGTTGTAACAGGCAGTGTAAAAAGACAATCAATTTAACGCCTTCAATAGCATTGAAATCATCACTGTTGGATGATTCGCTTGACTTTGATGATGAAGACTGTGATGATGGTACATATTCACTTATTTTGTTCACATTTACCTCAATATGAGAGCTACTCCCCACTGAAGATGCAATTTCATCACTAAATGACACCAGAGATCCTGTGGTACTTATTTCTACAGAACTGGTTTCTTCCATTTCAGTTTCTTCAGATTCCTACAAATGAATTATTTAAATATCAATTTCAGCACTGCATTAAAAAAATACCTTAATTCAAAAACACTATAAGACTGAACATACTTCAGAATCAGCTGGTTTAGATTGAGATGTATCACTAGGTATAGGTGGAATAGTTGGTCTCAACAAAGACTCTATGACAAGGTATTTTTCCTTAGCCTGAATTAAAATGAATTTTTAAAAAACGGCACAATTGTGGCGGCATGACAAAAATTGTAAATAGCACCTACCTCCATTTGACAAAAACTCTCTTTTTATACCATTTTTCCTGTACGAAATTCCGCTTCATGTACTGGGTTGATTACTATGTTTAAAATCATAATCAGAAAAATTAAAAATTGTTGGAACTGCATTTTTTACCAAGCGGTTTGTTTTCATCATCTTGGCCACTCCATTGGAGTCAAATACAATTTTACTATGATAATCCTTGTCACAAAAATGTGCTCTACACACTGCGGTTCTTTTTCCAGGTAGTTTAGAACGCTTGCATTGTTGTATCCATTGCTTCATCTGTTTTTTGTCGCTGTGACGAAATCGATGGAAGTGCACAGGTGGATTGGAATTTCGTGTGCATTAATAGAAATTTGTACATCCCGGATCAAAACAATATGTTCTAATCACTCTTCTTTCCTTCTCAATGGCTTCCTTTACTTTGTAAACTTTAGGCATTTTACAACATCTAATAAAAAGAACTGAATTGGAAAAGTGATGTATTCTTATTAACTTATTTGGGTAGTTAAGTAGAGGTTTATTATATATATTCTTCACTTACATATCTAAGTGCTTGTTGTGTACTTATTATCGGACTACACATCGGCTATTGTGGATTAACTGGTTTATGCAATAAGTGGTATTCTTAACCAGTAGGCTAATGCACAGTTTCAATAACAGCAGACATTAAATGCACCACATACACAGCAGCAAAACATTATACAAACAGCCAAGGTAGACCATGAAAGAAATAGGCTGTTCCCACCGCATAGTCTAGCCTTTGCTTGATGGCTGATTTATTTCTATAAATTGCTGGCAGTTACAGTTTAATGTATTCTGTTCTGGGTTTTTTTTTGTTCTGTCTTCACTTTATGATATAAATTGCTAAGACTTATTATTCTAAAGTCATTTAAATACGAGAAATGTATACCTTAGCATTCAGCTTAGGTCCAGGACCGTGCAGGCCTGAATGACCGGTTAAGGTAAGCTGTCACGCGCGTACATTGGTTCAGTTAGGCTATATGACAAGTGTTATGCTAAGTCTCCATAAAAAAAACGAAAATACAACGCTCCTGCAGGCGCTTCTGTTACTAATTCACCTCTAAACTGGCACATGATTGTATACAACGCATATAGGCACGAAATCTCAACAACGTCAATGACGTAATACGGGAAATCCCCTAACATAAAATGAAATGCATATCTGCTCATAACTTTTTAACGAAAAAATATTGGAAGAAACTGATTTGATTTTTGAAATCAGCGTATTTTTTTCCATTTATTAAGATATTCCTAAAATTGACTTCAGTTCCCCTTTAAATGTGAATATCACTATCACGCATAGAAGAACTTCTGGCTTAATGTGTGTGCAATTGCATTGAGCAAGGCATGTTTTTCTTGCACAATAAAAAGTTAAGCCCAAAATGCCTGCATGTGTGCTATGTTATCTTTTAACCACAATTAACATTCTTATAAAAAACTTGTTTGTTCTATTCTTTTTAATATATTTTACTTATTATTCCCACAACAGACAAAAACAAAGGAAATTGATCAAGCTACCACAGCCATTGAGAGCGAGTCAGATGTGATGGTGTCAGAAACTCGCAATATAGAGAATGCAGTTGCTGCTCAGGTTTCATAACATATTTGTTAGAATAGAATAATCCTGTTATAATTCTGCGAATAAAAAAAATGGTGGGGTCTTTATCACACATGTAATCTTTAAATCTATCAGTAGGGGAAAAAGCCCACAAAAAAGATCTTAGCACACATTATATCACACAATGGCTTTTGTAGCAAGATGGAAACACATTCCCTTGCAAAGCAACAGTCTAGTGGCTGTGAAAACCTATACTTCCTGGTGTAGTTGGTTATCTAGCCCATGTTCACGCTTATCTGCTGAAGGAAATGAATTAAGGCAGATCAAACCTTCGGATAATCGAATCAAAACTCCCAGAGAATGTACTTTTTCGGAGTGTCTTTCAGCATCCATCTTGTATGGAAACTACCCGAATATGTCTCTTTCACATTAATTGAGGTTTTCTGTCTGAGACTACCAACTCTTGTTGAATGCACAAATTTTTGCTAACACAAAAAATAGTATGTTTTTTTAAGTAGGAAATGAACTTGACTGACTTGAAGAAGCTAAGTATGGCAAAAAAGCAGCTAGCAGACACTTTGCTATCAGAATCTGAAGCTGCCGAGAATAATAAGAAGTTGGAATGGGACTTGGAAATTGAAACCACTAAAGTGTTGGTCACCGTAAGTTAATTGTGTTTTATTTAAACAATCAAGTATTATAACACTACAATACAAAACATTCCCAGTTGTCTAAATTTCACCCCAATTAATATACTTTACAGTAAATACTGGTTGATGCTTGATGCAACAAATTAACACGTAATTTTTCTTGCCTGTAGATGTAAATAATACCCGGTTGTCCTTGTCCACAGTTACTTCAATGAAGATATAAATAAAATACATTTTACACAGTTTTAGAGTAACAGCTAGAATTCCCAAGATGGGTAAAGTTTTTTTTTCCTTAAATTTACCAGTGCACTTAATGCTAATTGCTAATACTTCCACTGACAGATGGATGAGAAAGTAAAAATGCAGAACAGTGCCATGCGTAAGCTGCTGTCCACCTTGCCAAGCGAGCTGGCTCCCAGTGAATCAGAGATACCACCCACTCTAAATACTGGGAATGTTGGATTTGAAGGGAATTGTACCAAACAACAGAGTATTATTAGTGTAAGTGGATCAGAGTGTCAATTATTGCAATTTGTGTAGTTGTGGCTATTTAGACATCTCCACTTTTAAATCTTTGTATTCCTGTCCTTATATTTATAATAAAAATTTAGGGAGTATTTTTGAATCTTGTGATAGTTGTTCAATATGTATTAAACCCTACTTAACTGTAAACATGCCGGCCATTGTCGATGATAACTTTTTATTTTTCCTTGTTTGTAACAAACTTATTATAACATTGAGTTTACACTTTCAGCCATATTTACTGGAACAAAGCAAACGTGCTTTGTCACATGTTAAGAAGCTGGAGAGCTCTAACTACGCTGCAAAGACTCTTGCACAGGTATGTTTGTTTTCACCATCCTGTGATCATTCTCCCTGTGCGGTTTTAACTTATGTTCTAAAGTTCCACTCAGAAAGACATTTGGGGCAAGAACTTAAAAAGGGGAGGGAAGAAAGGGAAACAGTGCCACACTAAAAATTAAAGATTCAGGGATATAAGAGGTTAGTTATTACACATGGAGGTTGAAGTTAGGGGATAGTTCCTGGGGTTGAAATTAGTGTTTAGGGCAGGGTTAAAATTAGTTTAAATAGTTTAAGTTAGCAATTTCCCTCTTTTCCACTTCCCCTCCTTTTAGTGTTGCCCAAAATATTCAATCAATGTGTGATCTCTGTAATTTTACATCAAAGTTTTCCTTAATGCAGCAAAGAAATATTGTAGTTAGAAATGTATTTGGAATCCTATGGTCACCGTTTTTAAAGCTGTGGACAATTATTTAAAAGGTTATTTTAACAATAAACCTGCAATGCAATAAAATCTACCCAATTAAAGATTATCCACACTTTTTAGTTATTACATTTTAATTTAAATTGTGTTTTTGATATACTAACTGTTTTCAGGTATTGTGCCCGCATGTGGTATTTACCTATATTTGTATTTCCAATTGTGATATTAATGCATTTTAGCAACTATCGTTTTTGCCATATTTTTCTTTTTGTTTTAGCAACTATCGTTCTTAAAATTAAACAATGAAATAAAAAATTAAGCTTAGTTAATCCTTAATTAACACATCATAAATAATGGTTAACCCACTTAGGAGCATGATATGATTATGGACCTCAAGAAAAACAAAGAAGAACTTCAAAGTGCACACAAAGAGTTGCTACAGAACACCCAGAATCAGACAAAGGTTTGAAAAAACATAAGTAATGGTAGAATATAAAATAGTATGTTTTTAATCCAAGTGAATGGAAAAATGCATAGAAGAAACATGATTATCCCCCTTCTACTGTATTAGTTTAGACGATTATTTTATATTGATATCGACACTGTAGATAAATGTACCAGATTCACACACTTTATGGGAAAGCTTGGTACGTAAGAGGCAATGTGCATTACAGTGGCAATAGATAGGTAGGGTAAACGAAACTTTTACAAAATGCTTGTTTCTTCAATTAGGTTGACCAGTAATTTTTTCCAGGAATACACAAAGCAGCTGGAAAGTAAAAAATTGGAATTGGAATCTGAAAAGTTGAAATGTGGCCAGTTGATGGCACAAAGTAGTGAACCTGTAGCGGCGGAACATCAGCGTTTGATTGACAATCAAAACGAGTAAGTAGAGAACCTACTCAATCGGAATCAGCTTTATCACATAAAGTTAATATAATACATCCATATAAATGGCCTAATAATTAATGGTTAACAGGGTAGCGTGTGTGTAAGAAGAAAACTTTTTTATAGATATTTATATACAGAAAATAATTTTTTTTTAACTTGTGTCAATCCTTGAGAAAATTTTGATTTTACTATTCAAACTTTTACTAAAAACCCTGTCCAAAAATTGCTGTTTTTTTCCTAGAAAATTACAAAAAAAAGTACAAAATTTACCATGCCTGCATTTAAATAAGCTCTGTCCTACTCTTCTAAAATTGTTGTAAAGTTTGTTACATGTTGCTGCATATTTACAGGAAAAAAATACGTTTTTAAATATCATGATTAAGACAGTATTAGTCATAAAAATAGCACTGTATATTATAACTAAAATATTTTTCTTTAAGTAATATATGTCAAGTTAATCAACACTTAAATTTATTTTATAGAACAAATTTTGTTTATTTATTAAGGATTTTAAGATTTTTCCTCCATGGTTTTCCCCATTATTGACAAGCAATGCTTGCGAAAAGCACTTTGATCGAATGCCTGGCTGGAAATGCATTAAATATAAAATTTTACATGTGATACTTGTGTGATGTGTGATCTTTTGAAATTCCCGGAGTAATAAAGCAGAAATCTTAGTTTCCTTTATTTAATTTTTTTGTTTGTTATGCATCTAAAATAATTGAAATGTGATGCATTAACAAAGTGGGAAAAATTCTCTAAAATACATTGAAAAATTGTTTTAAACAAACAACATGTATAATAGATGTAATCCAAATGTCATATTTATTATAAGAATCTTCTTCCCAGATTGAAGGAAAAACGCGAAGTGCTGGCCAAGTTATGTGAAGATGGGGAGGTTGAGTTCGGACTGAAACTCGAGGAACACACGGCATTTAAATTGGAGTGTAGGAAGATGGTGGATGACTTCTATGATTATGTTCAACAACAGAACAAGGTGACTTTAATTCGAATATTGTAACAAACAAGAGATGTCAGAAACAACTCGTCCCACCCAGTGTAATCATCATAAGGATATCATCCGGCCGGTTAGTCTGGCGGTTAAGTGCGTCACCTTTCAATCGAAAGGTTGCAGGTGCGAAACTGGTCACTAGCTGGTCGGTTGTGTCCTTGGGCAAGGCACTTCACGGACATTGCCTGTACCCAGTGGATTAATATGTCCTACCAAATGAAAGGAACGTGTCTATCATACACAACACACTGTAATAGCTCCAGTAACCGGACGGTGGGTGCGAGGTGATCTGACGATTGCCCGTGCCGGTCGAAATATAAAGTCTTGCTTAAGTATCCACACAAATCTTGTCCAACCGATTAGCTTGGTGGGTTAGTGTGCCTGTCAGTCAAAGGGTTGCTGCTTTAGCTTCAGGAACTAGTCGGCTGTGTCTTTGGGCAAGAAACTTAGCAGGATTAGGTGAACCCCATGGTATAATGGTTTTTAATGTTTAAATCATACACAACACACTGCAAATAGCTCCGGTAACCCAAGATTGAATGCGAGGTATTTTGACGATTACCCATGCGTTAAGGCCCATTGCTGTTATATGACGATTACCTGTGTGTAACAGGGATACACATGAATATCCTGTCCTATATTCCGGCTCTTTGATAAAGGTATATAATAGGTATCATTCATCATACTACACTGTGTTTATGAAACCAACCAAACCGTTAATCAACACGCTTGTTGATTTTTAAATTGTAGGAGTACGTCGCGCAGGTACAAGCAGATGCGAAAGAAATACAAGAGTTACACGATTCCAGGTTCCGACCAATTGAAGATAATCGTTGAAATTCTACTTTTGTAAATTTGTTTCTTTTTCTTCCTCTATTTTAGCTGCCACTTACTTTACTTGTATATTAAAAGATGCTTATTCAACTGTTGTTCAGCTTTATGGGTATGATACTACTACAAGTGCATATTATGAATGGTACTTACAGCTTTATCGCTGGGGTTCACTGATGACAGATACCTTTCAACTAAAACCTTTTTAACCAAAACTTTTAGAAATACAGTTTTCTCACCTCTGACTTGAGGGGTATCATTTGAAAGGGCTTTAGTTGTAATAGTCTCCTATGTAAGAGGATTCAGTTCAAAGGTTCTAATTGTAAGAGTCTTAGTCGTAAAATCTCGGTTGTAAGGGTCTTAGTTAAAAGTTCAAGTTAGTCTACTTTAAATGGATATGGAACAATAAGGGCTTTAGCTGTAAAGTCTCGTCGAATGACCGAATTTTTAGGAGTTATACTCGTATATTGAAAAATGCAAGGGGCGGTAAAACATAGCCAAGTTAGCGGTTACCCACGTTCAATGTCGTGGTTATAGGACAGCACGGCAACTGTTTTCAAGAACGCTCAAATCGATTGAACTTATGGACCTGGCTAGCACAGTTCATAAGTAAATATTGCCACAACTGATTGACACCGCCAATTATAACAGCAGCGATAACCTCCAGGCATTAGGAAATCATAATTTACGTGATACAGCCCGAGTCCTAAAAGTGAGGTGAAATCGGGTGTGTATGTTTACCCCATTTCATTAAATTACCATATAAGTGCCGAGTTAAATTCCTGCTGTGTAGAACAATCCAAATGCTGTGAATTAGAGCACCAAACCTTACATAAACAGAAAGACAAATAGCAGTGGATATCGCAGTTTCAGTGTGTGTACGGTATGCCAATATGTAAATAGCTGTAAGACGGCCGAGTTATTGTTGTGTGTGATCGGTCGTCACAGTACGTTTAGCATTTCTATTACCAGGCGTTCCTTTCAATTTTTTAAATCATATGGGTGCAGCCATTTCAACTGTGTAATACTATCGAATGTCAAGTTCGTTATAGACTTTAAGTTAAATTCAAGTTTCAGATTATTACGTGAAGTACGGGCAAACATATTAGTTACTGTGAAACCGACTCTATTTCTTAATACTATACAAAAAGGAGCAGGAAGCAGCATATATAATACTGTAAACCAAGCAGCAGCAAATTAACGCGTGGTTTATGTATACCAGCTTTAATATTTCCCAGTTGTTCTAGCTTCAGGCATGGGCAACCCCTGGCACGCGTGCCCAACTTGGCACGCGAGCTCGTATTTCTGGCACGCTAGTTCAAGGAAATTAGATTATTTTCTCTTAAAGATAATAACTTAAAACTTGTTGTGATTATTTGAGCTTTGGCCACGTGCATAAACTGTTTATTACCGTAAGTTGTAGAAGATTTGATAATTTATTACCGTGTTATTGTTACTCAACAAACACCAAAGAGTACAACAATCCGTTTGCAATTTTCGCAACCTACTGCCACAGACAAATCGGACGTGAGAGAAATTTGTACGTTTGTGCAAAGAGACTATAACAACTGTATAATCTCTTTGGTTTGTGCAGCCAACCAGATGTAGTTAATATCAGTTACCCTTAGCATCCTAATTTACTTTTGTTAGCATCTTGAGATACAAAGTGTTTTAAGGATAAACATGATGTACGATGTACCGGTAAGGTCATTCGGTATCGGTAAAGGTCATAAATGCATATTTCGGCAAGTACAAAAAGACCGGTAAACTTATTTCACATAAGCTCATCGTTACGTTTATCAAATTGCGTTAATGAGAGTAAAAATTTATCGTTGAACACACTTATTCACCTGCCTAAGGTTTGCTCTATCAGTAAGAGTACAGAGCTTGCTTATTTTGCAGTAAGGATAAAAATTAAAAGTCATTACTGTAAAACAGCGATTCTCAAACTGGGGTCCGCGGTCTTTTGGGGACCGCGAGACAATTTTCTGGGACCGCTAAGCACCTTCCAAAAAATTTAAACGACGCTTCTAAAAAACTGTGTAAAATTAAGTTTTTACGCAACTTTTCTTCCAATTAACTTAACAAACAATTTGTCATGAAAGCTTACAGGCTATAGGCATTTATGACATCACAAGAAGCTATTTGATGTCACATTAGTGCAATTCAAAAGTACAGAACTCCTACTATAGTAGGAAATAGTACAACTTCTATTATAGTAGGGGTAAACTATCAAAAACAGAAATATGTTTTCACGAATTGTTAGTTGGCACGCGGAAGGATTTTTCCATTAATTTTAGCCGATTTTGGCACCCAGGCCGAGAAAGGTTGCCCACCCCTGTTCTAGCTTATAGTTTTGGGAGTCAGTTCAAACAACACACACCAACAACAGATAGAAACTTAAAGACTATATGTTGAAGGAATACGGTTTAAGGTTAGGATCTAGAAATCTACTGACTATTAGATGGAACATGTAATTGCACGCATGAATGCCTCAGCAAAGTCAAGAAATGTGTTGTGCTTGTGATTGTTTATGAAGTTGTGTTTTGTATAAAACAATTGTTCGCTTATATTTTCAGAAATTGAGTTAAAACTTTAATAAATTTGAACGACCAGTCGATTATATATGGAAATCACACCTTTTGTTACATTTTGAAATTATACACGCAGTTCCAATGGCGAATTTTCTTAAGTCATTTGTACATTTTCCAGTCGCCATATTTCTGCTCATGGGAGTGGGCTTTTTCATTTGGTAAGTCTAATGAAAGCAGAAATACACATGTTGTTCTGTTTGGTCAAAACAAGTTTCATGGTATTTTTTTCAAAATTGTCAAGTTACCCCACCGCTATGTTTCGGAGGCAATGCAGTGTATATTATTTACGCTGGTTTCAACCCGTGCAACTTTTGATTGGCGACAGACTATCTAACCCAGTGGTCCCTGACCCCCGGTCAGTGGTTTTTATAAGGTTTTAAAAACAGTCGGACTATCAAATCCCTAATATTCGCGACCGTAATTTTGGTCGTTTAATTGTAATTATCCACTGGTAAATTTAGCCCTGGACACCCAACCTTCCGGTCTGCCCTAATAAATTTATGAGTGAATGTGTAACAACCATCTGGTATACTGCTAAATGGACCTATTAGATACCCTTATTTCATTGTAGTATTTTTTATCCTGGCTATGTAACTGCAAATGTCACAATCTTGTTTACCAGGCAAAGTTTTGAATCCCTTCTGGGCTCGTCACGAGACCTATTTTTAAGCGATTTATGTAAATCGGTAACGCCACCATTCGGTAACCCAACTGTTATCTGTATTTTAGTTATGGGATTGCTATCAGCTACAACCACGTAGTGGCCCCTCCTCTATGGCCTTACGTGAGCGACACTGGGGCGAACCCACCTGAAAGTTGCATTTTTACTTTGTTTTTAACCTGGGCGGCGTTCTTCTTGCTTCTCACTATGTACTCATATTATAAGTAAGTTAAAATTTAATCCAAAGGCATACATTACTGTAATTATCGGCCCAAAATAGGTAATATGTAAGAAAGAATGGTTTCAGTTTGATATTTAGTATATTTATGCTTGAATATTTGCCATAAGCAAAAACATTAAGGTGTTCATTGTGGTGACCAGTCAACTGAACCCCTTACAACTGAACCCCTTACAACTGAACCCCTACAACTGAACCCCTTTACAACTAAACCCCTTTTAACTGAACCCCTTTAAAACTGAACCCCCTTAAAAAAGAACTTTTTTACAACAGACCCCCTTTACAACTGACCCCCTTTACAACCCATCCCTTTTACAACAG
>CH002323.1:427640-451677 GCA_000149265.1 Ciona savignyi
CTTACAACTGAACCCCTTACAACTGAACCCTTGAAAAACTTAATCCCGATGACGTTATCATGCCTCAAATTGAATACTGATAAAGTTTGACGTTCTAAGTTTGTTTCCATCATCAGTATAAAAGATGTTACGACTCTTTGGGTTAACCACATTTAAACGGCAGTATACAATTCATTTAACTTAATTGACAGTTAAAGAAAGGATGAATAACTTATGTCTGTGCGGCCTAATGTGTTGATGTAGCGGCTTCAGTTGTCAAGTGGATAAGTTAAAAGGGGTTTAGTTGTAAGAGGTTTAGTTGTAAGGTGTTTAGTTGTAAGAGGTTAAGTTGTAAGGGGTTCAGTTAAAAGGGGTTAAGTTGTAAGGGCATAAGTTGTAAGGGGTTTAGTTAAAAAAGGGCTGCAGCTGTACAAGGTTCAGTTGTAAGTGGTTCAGTTAAAAGGGATTCAGTTGAAAGGGGTTCAGTTGAAAGGAGTTTAGTTGCAAGGGGTATAGTTGAAAGGGGTTCAGTTGTAAAGGGGTTCAGTTGTAAAGGGGTTCAGTAGTAAAGGGGTTCAGTGGTAAGGGGTTCAGTTGTAAGGGGTTCAGTTGTAGGGGTTCAGTTGTAAGGGGTTCAGTTGTAAAAGGGTTCAGTTGTAAGGGGTTCAGTTGTAGGGGTTCAGTTGAAAGGGGTTCAGTTGTAAAGGGGTTCAGTTGTAAAGGGGTTCAGTTGTAAAGGGGTTCAATTAAAAGGGGTTCAGTTGTAAAGGAGTTCAGTTAAAAGGGGTTCAGTTGTAAAGGGGTTCAGTTGTAGGGGTTCAGTTGTAAAGGGGTTCAGTTGTAGGGGTTCAGTTGTAGGGGTTCAGTTGTAAGGGGTTCAGTTGTAAAGGGGTTCAGTTGTAGGGGTTCAGTTGTAGGGGTTCAGTTGTAAGGGGTTCAGTTGTCATGGAACCGTTCATTGTAAAGCCGCCCTCTGGTGTTTATTTTTTTTTAATTGTTTGTCACAACGAATGACTACGCATTGCAATTTTTTTACCTTCAGATTTGTAGAACATCATAAATCGCAATCTCGTATCAACAAAGCAGCGATGGTCGTCGGAGTCATTTCCAGTTTCGGTGTCACCATGGTCGGAGCTTTCCAGGTAAAAATCCTGTTCACGCTAATTGATAGTCGTCTTGTTATTGTCTTTTATTTAAGGTTTCTTAAGCAAACTAAACAAAGTAAAATAATAATTATTCGGTTCTTACTAAATGGAATAGACCAGCTATATCCCCCCGGAATATGAATAATCAACTGTAGCTTTTGTTAGGGTCTATGTCCGGCCCGTTGGTCTAGCGGTTAAGTGCGTCGCCTTTCAATCGAAAGGTTGAAGGTGCGAAACTGGTCGCTAGCAAGTCGGTTGTGTCCTTGGGCAAGGCACTTTACGGACATTGCCGATGGGCGGGGGGTGATCTGATGATTGCCCGTGTGATAACCCCCTTGGTTTTCCCATTCACGGGGATAAAGATGAATATCCATATCCATCCATCCATGTCAAGGGAAAAATATAATAGCATACAATTTTTGAGTGATTATCTGTAATTTTTAACGTATCTAAAGAATATGCAACTATGCGTTTATAACCTTAAATATTAAACCAGTATCCATCTGGATATGTGTAAGTGCCCTGTTTTGGATTTATTTTACTTAACGTTTTTCTTTTAACTCGAATACTCCCATTTTATGCCTTATGTACATCAAGTAAAGTTGTATTAAATTAGCTGTAAAAAAACATTACCTGAACTTTTCAAATTTGGAGAATCAAATTACGACAAAAGGGAGATTAACCTATAAACTGTTCCCTATTTTACGGTTTTGTGCTGATTTATTGTTTTTCAGTGGGACAAAGTGCTGGTTCCGCACTTGATCGGTGCTCTGCTGGCGTTTGTTTCAGCGATCGTGTACAGTTGGCTGGTTGTCATCTTGAGTTGGCGGTTAAGCTTGGCTGGGGTGCATGCGAAGGCCGTCGTTTATACAAGACTTGTTTTGGCGGTGGTGGAAAGCTTGTCACTCGTGTCACGTATCCTTTTTAGTATTACTACAGCTACAGCTGTTGGATTGTTTATCACCATTTGCCTAATTTTATTATTTATAATCGTTGGTGTTGGTGTGAACTACATAACTAAGGATATCTGCTTGCATATACAAAAACAAGTTAATTGTGTAATTCAAGAGGGTACAAAAAGTGTTTTAAAAATTATATAAGTGTGTTGAATTAAAACTGTAGAAACGTCTAAATCGTATACAATACAATACTGCAGTAGCCTCAATAACCCAAGTGTAGTGAAACTTGCCTAAATAGATGAGCCTACTATGCCGAATAAAATACTTAAGTTGTATCATAAATTTTATGCAGTTGTCAGTAATCAGACCAATTTGACCTTACCTGTTAGTACTTATTTTTAAGCTATCTCTACCCTTATAAATGAGACCAGTATACTGTATTTTTATTATGATTGGGTAAAACCATATTTAATTTATCCTTAACGCTAAAACTTATTAATTGATGTTCAGTAATCGCGGCATTCGCCATCCATAATGTAAGCAAAACATTATTTTATTATACTAATTTGTTAAAAAATGTATTACCGAATAATTTAGTACAATGCTTTCTTTTTTTTGTATTAACTTGGGGCCATTTTAACCCATCAACTTACATCAACACGTGTCGACCGGTTAGGTTAGGAGGTTAAGCGACGGTCTTCCTGTAAACCGAAAGATTGTTTTGTTGAAACCAGTAAATAGTCGGTTGTTACCTGGGAAAATGCACTAAGCAGAAGTAATTTAACCCAGTGGCTTAAAGGTTATTTAACTCCAGCAGGGTGCACTCTATCCTTGATCAGGAGAAAACCCTTTTAAATTTTGAATATTACCTGGTTTTGTGTAAACATGCTCTAATGAGCGGCATCTATCTTACTGCCGTAATACCCAGTGGCCATATATTGCCTTTATGTAAATACCTCCCTCTGTGTTTTAACAGTACCAGAAAACGAGCTCTTCCTTCTTGGCTGCAACAGTGTCCGAATGGTGTCTCATATATTCTGCAATTTTGTATTTATTTTCATTTGCGTATGAGCTTCGCCTTGTTCGGAAAGCCCATGTTCAGCTAGAAATCAGTGCCTAATGATGCAACTTCTTCATTTTAAAGATAAAATATTGGAAAACCCTGGAAAAATAAAGTTCTTACCATAACTCTTTAATTACGATACCAAACTTGCACTGGATCATGTTTTTCTTTACATTGTTCGTGTTTTATTTTTATACGTTTCCCTGCTCGCGTAATTAAAAAAGAAATTACGTAATTAAAAAAGAAATTTTAATATAGAACACCACTTTTAGCGGTGGAATTGTATTAGCAGGTCTCTACCGGTAATTATAAAATTGATTAAGTTTTAAAAATCTAGCAGTTAAAGCAGCCATTTAAAAGATACCAACCAACATACCAGTAGTAACAATGCAGTATTACGTCACGATAAGCAGCAGTAATGCGGTAAGCAAACAATTTGAATTGAATAAAGGGAAGATTAATAAATAATAGTCTCCCTTGTGCCTTCTAAAAAACCGGCTATGACCAAACAGAAGAAATATTTTTTCTTTTACCGGTATATTTAAACGAATTCACGCCCGTGTGACGCATATTATTTTTCATTAATAAATTTACTTTTAAAATTCTGACCAGCGAGTCGAAAAATAGAGCACCAACCGCTAATTGAACGTCACCTCTAGTAGAACGTCACTTTTAAGGAAGAGTTGAAAATAGAGCGCCATGGCGGTGAAATAGAGGTTTTATGGAAAATACAAACATAAAAGATGTGTATATCCCAAACCTGCCTTTTCCCGGAAATCCTTATTTATTAAATTCCACAGAAACTAGTGATCAGTCACATTCACGCTTTATATATACGAGTTAAATCTTCTGGTGGTGTGAGCTAATATGTGGCAAAATCTATAGGTATAATGCGTCAGTAAAATTTCGAGAGACCCAAGAATATAAGCACGACTGCCATTTTGCGAATGTTCGGCACCAGTTATTTTATACCAGCCGATATTTCAAAACTGTTGGAGATTATTTAATTTATATTGTATAAGGAAAGCTTTGTAAAAACAATTAAACAGTTGTGGTTAAACAAGTTTTTGGCATTCTATAGTTGCTGTTGTTGCGTCTCATACCTATTAGCAAAGCAATATTTTGTTTTGCGTTCTTGTTTTAACTTGTATTTATATATCCGACTATTTTACTGCTAATATGCATTACGTCACAATTAACATTACAATTCCTTGAAACCCTGTGGAACTTATACGTCAAATTATGACATTAGACTACAGAGAAAATTATGGATAATGAATGAAGACTAACTGGTAATAAAATTTATTTAGCAAGACAAAGTTGACTCGAGTTGTATAGCACTAGTGCCCGTAAAGCGATTTATTTAAGAAATACTTTGTAGCTGTTTGCTGTGATGCAACATAGAACTGAATAAATGAATTTTCTGGATCTTGTATTTAAAACTGCACCGAAACAATAATAATGTCAGCGAATTTTATAGGTGTTAACGAAAATCATGGTAAATAGTGTACTGTAAACAAATGAAAATAGAAAATGAGGAGGTACTTGATACTGCTTGTGGTTATTGGATTTAATCAGAATACATTATCGCGTAAGTAGACATAATATATATTTGTTGCGTTTAACGGACTAAGTTAGTGTTGCATGTTTTGCCTATATACTACTATAAGTAATATGATAACCAATCTATCTGCTATGTTAAAAGGCGCATGACGCTAAAATATAGACTATAAAAGCATACCGCAAGCCGGCAATAAGGTAATGCAGAATGCTCATTATGTGTTAAGGTAAAAGGCGACACCTGTTGGGGGGTAGACATATTTAAAGGTTGTTAAAGTGTAGACCAAAAGTATGCTCATTGCTCATGGTTAATTTCTGTGGTTTCCAAACTTGACTGAATTAAAAACTCATTCCGTAATAAGAACTTTTTTTCCCACTTTAACCGCTACTTATAAATACAATCTCACAGAACCAGCTTCTACACATGTTGGTAGTTCGGAAAAATTTGTTCATTCAAACAAACCTACGGCCATGGTGAATATTGTTTACCAACTGTGCATGGCCAAGACCCCACATTATATAGTTGCAACAGCCAGACCTGCCGACCAAACCCTGCCACACAAGTTCAACGTTACAATTCTTGATATTAAGTTTAGCAGCTTCCTTCTTCGGCTAACAAGAATCGATCAAAAGGTGACGGTCTGGGAACCCATGTCCATCTTGGTAAACTGGATCAGCTACATAGGTGAACTTTTGAGTGTTATGATACCTTAAATTGTATGCGTGTTTTTATGGCTTCCACTCTATTCCGAAGCAATAAACATATTTTGATTTTACTCCGATATTTTCCATTTCTCTTTTCTGCATAACGCTTACCTTTATGTCCAATGTGAAAAAAATATGTTTTAATCAATTTAAACAGTTTAGAGGAGTTACTGTATTTAGAAAACATCGTTATTAAGTTTGGATAATTAACTTGGGAACTCATTAATTTCTGATTGCAGAAACAAACGATGTGCATTTTGCTAAGATATACCTAAAAGTGATTAGGTAACCAAAATGGGTATTGAAATAATGGTGGTTATCAAGTGGTTAACACTTTTTAGTTACAGAAGGAATTGTCGACGTGTGTGAGCACCAAACGGCGAGTATCTCTTGTACTTCTGGCCAGAAGATTCTCGTTAAGTACGCCAACTATGGAAGAACCGATTTGACAACGTTAAGTTTATCCATTTGCATAGTTTATAATAAATGCGTTTAGGTCATCGACTGTTCATATTTTAGTTGCTTGATCCACTACACACCTCAAACAGCAAACTGCACGGCTCCACGCTCCCTTGGCATTGTTAAATCGACTTGTGAGGGTAAGAGAAAATGCACCGTTACATCGACGAATGAAATATTTGGTGATCCGTGTCTAGGTGTCGAAAAGTTTCTGCAAGTAAAATACATTTGTGCCTGATCTTATGTATGGGTTGGGGTGTGTTGCAATTTTAAAAGCATTTAAAGAATCGAATACGCATTATATGTGCTGTAGTTATTTGTTACAGTGTAATCTAAAATGCCTTGGTGTAAGATTTTAAACTGGCTGGAATGTTTCCTCGAAATCAAAATGCAGAATTCTTATTGGATATAGATGAGTGTTTTTCTCATCTAAACGTTGCTATAACTATATATATATATATAAACGCCTCTTATTATGATATGATGATATGACCAGCCGCTTATGACCTCTTTGGTACGGTCCGAAATTTCTCCAGTAAAAATTCTCCGTTTAATATGACCAAATTTCGGATAATATGACTAACAGTTTCTCCATCTCTCTTATTGCAGTACAGTAAATTTTAAGCATGCGTGTTTTCTGTATAGCCTTTAATGTGTTGCATCTCTGGATTTGAATATGACAAATCTATCCATTAATAAAATCTTGAAGTCAATAATAAAATTCACAATGTAAATATTTATAAATATATATATATACATATTGCCGCTGCATGTTTTATTTGTTAACACTTGTATTGCCGCAAAGCACAGTCGGTTAGTGTGTCGTGATTGATTTTTTAAAACGTTCAATAAATTACGAATCAAAACAAGGACACCATTTAGAGTTTGTATCTTGTGCTTGGGTGACTTAACCTTAGTTTATATCGTATTTCATTTCTAAACGACGACTAGAATAGTACAACAAGAAATAAATTTACAAGACAATAAACACAGGTTTAAACTTACTTTAATAAAATAAGCTAGTCGCTGGTTGCAAAATACAAATGGGGACGAAATAAAAGTCGATGTTATATCACCTACCTTTTCTCTTATATACTTTCTCCTTACCCAGACAAACTCACTCAGTAGCTTATAGTAAGGGCTTGAGGCGACATATTCTTGTTGTACTGAAATCTATTCTCTTGTGTATTTCGATATAGCGTTTTCTACCTACTGCACAGGCAGATTATAGGGTATAGATACCATGTAAATGTAGGTTATACCCATACGGTTTCATGTATTTTGATACTCACAGTTTTATCCATTTATTTTGATCTTACGTATTAAAATGTCTTTCTTAGCTTAAAATAATATAAATTGTCTGATATATTATAGGTTTGTTTGCGTTCCTGGTGTTATAGACAGCAAGTTATGTGTTTTTTAGATGAACAAGCAGTGCCAGTTGTACACAACGTATTAAGTTCAGACAAATGGAATTCGGTCGAATCAGTTTCCGGACCACTTGGTTTCCTTCTTTTCTTGTAACTATCCAATTATAGGTTGAAGTATGGAATATCGTGAAACATATTAACCACGGGAAATGTTGAAACACGGTTGCCCAGTGGTAGTTGATTTTATGTGGCAAAAATTAGATATCAGACTTCAGTAAGTTTTATTTCCGAGACTGTCTCGCCTGAGAGAAAAGTTGTTGAAGGAGAATAAAGAGAGTGAACCATGACGCAAACTATAAAACCAGTGGAGCGTGATCGGAGATAACGAGAATTTCAACAAGGTTTATTAAAAGTGTAAAAATAGTGGTGTACCTGTATTTTAATACAATTTGCTATGGTTAACACATTGACTGCGACACATTTAAGTTAGTAGTCACAAATAAAATTTGAATTAATTAATTAAAACTCATATTTTGTCGACCTTTCGTGATTAAAAATACAAACAAATACGAAATAATAGACGTAATGGTCCATATTTTACATCAGGTTTAGACAGGTGTAAACGGATATGAGTACCTACATGAAAAGTTGCATTTTCTTTTATGCCTAAAGCTTTTTGTCTTTGAAACAGCATGTAGCCATGAAAAATGCAGTGATATTAATCTTTTTTGTGAATGTATTTGTTGTTGTCCCATCCTGGGCAATGCAATGTCGCCAATGCAGGACACAGCTTGATCCAGATAACTGCAACTCCACCACATGTACACTAGATTGCCCCACGGTCGACTGCAGCTGCCTCGGTTTGTGTCGCACCCAAGTTTTTCTCAATTATACAGGGAAGCATAGAGTCCAGGCATATTGTTTGCAACAGGTAAGAAACAACAAAAAAATCGATTTACGATAATCAAAAGTGTAACCTAATTCTTGTTTGTGATAAAAGTGCAAAATTTCTAGATATGCCCGACGAGAGCAAAATACCAAAACCTATATAGTAAGCGTCAGATAGATGGGTATTGTGACGTAGAGAACAACGTGGTAAACTGTGAATGTGCGTATGACGACTGCAATCACGTGATCAAGTTCGAATCAACCACAGATTCTGACGTTGAAACCACGGAAGAGGAAGACGGTATGTGATAACAATAAATTATTCTCAGAGGTTCTAAACTAAAGTGGTAAAATGTACATATTCTTTTAAAATTTATCTCTATTTGATGACTGCCCCTCAGTATATATCGTAGTCCATTTTTAAACGACGACTAGAATAGTACAACGAAAACGGAATTTACAAATAAATATGTTTAAACTTCGTTAATAAAAAAAAATAGTCGCTGGTTTCTAAAGAATAACCGCGACGAAATAAAACGGAAAGTGGTAAAAAGTGCATATTCTATTAAAATTTATCTCTATTTTGTAGAATCGTGGGTGGTTATTCTCGGGGCGGTTTCCGGAGTTGCCTTCCTGTGCGTTTGCATCGGAGTGTTGTGGTACTGCGTCAGGCGTTACCAGCGCATCAAAGATGAAGACTTCGAGAGCAAGCTGACATCCGGGAGCAGATTATCGTCGGATGATGCGAGTCTCATAGACGTGGGTTGGGACGAGAGTGGAAAGCACAGTTATTCTACATACAGGTGCGCTGATGTTGTTGTGTTTGATTTCGATTAGTGAGAAACACTTGTAGTTTGATCAAAAGAATCTTGACTGATAGAGAACAGTTCAGCGTATCTAACGTAATACAGGCCTAACTGCATCTTTGTATCACATGTGTAAATTTGCATATATTGATCTATTTGTAAATTAAAGCCATTATTATACCTGTTTGCAAATGCTAATGCATTATAGTGTTAAGTTTGATATTGTATGGCAAGTTGCGTGTAGAACCTTGTTTTCAATTAAAAAACAAGAGCTTTCGCAACCAGATTATCATTGCTTCTCTAGGTATAAAAAGTTTTTTATTCAACAAAATTGTCATTTTAAAGATTCTAATCGTAATATTTTAAATACCAATCTACAGAATAAGTTCAGTGTTCGTTTGACATTATTTCTTTAAATCCATCAAGTATAACTCTATCCTGATAAGGTAATTTACAAATAACAAGGTTAATTCGTTGTTCCATGTAATAACAGCCACCGTTTTCCTAACAGCTTTCGTTTTTTTACATTATTTTCATTGCTGCTTAAAAAATATCATTGCTGAAATGAAAATGGTTTCACTGTATATAGTTCCAATATAAACCCGCATGCATTTAACCTAATTACATCGTGATTTACACATCAGCCACTTTCTAAACAGATACTCATCAAGCATTGCGACTCAGTACAGCCGCGGGTCACGTGGTAATGTGCTAAACCACAACGAACAATATCTGCCCATCGAGCTTCAGAAAATAATCGGTGAGTCATGCGTAACATTATGACTCATTCTAATGAAACTAATGGATAAAAGAAATGACCTTTATGGTGATTGGGTTAAATAAATGTAATTATCTTATGTCGTATTCGTATGAATTCATAAATGACTTTCAGTCCGATTATTATATTACTACGCGCTTGGCCTGTTGTATTGTGTGTTCGTCTAGCATTCGACTTCCGTTTGTTTAGTATCTATATTTCCAAACCTTCATCGTAAAGTTGATTTCCTGGCTTATTGCCCTTGGCATATCTTATACAAAGTGTATAAATTTTTGCAACAAGAAACCAATCCGTTCGGATTCGAAAGGAACCGATAATTAATACGAATGTAATTTTGTAGGTCGTGGCCAATTTGCTGAAGTTTGGAAGGCGAATCTGCAGCAGGACTCTTCTGCGCCGCAAGTGGTTTCTGTAAAGGTGTTCCGTCTGCATAACTACGGTGCATGGAGACAAGAAAAGGACATGCTCACAGAGAGGTACAACATTTAAAATACACCATAAAATGCAATTTTGATCATTTAAAACAACAGTGATTAACGTTTTGTTTGTTGAAAACGCTAATTTCGTCAATTCGGTTGTTTAAATTGCTTGTCTGTGGATTGTGTTCGCAAATGCATAGACAACATCGTTTAACAGAACTATTCCCCATTTGCAAACCTTCACGTTTGCGGCTAACCCGTTTTTTGCATCGATATTTACACTACTTAACCCATTTACTGGTGCCTAATAATAACCAGCCATGTTCCATTTCCAGTTGGATGAGGCACAACAACATCATCGAGTTTTACGCTTCGGAACAGCACACTGTGCGTGGAAGATTACAGTACTGGCTCGTTACCGCGTATTATCAAGAGGGAAGTCTCACTGAGTTTCTAAGGAAAAATGTTCTTGATTGGGATCAATTTTGCGATATGTGCATTTCCATCACGAAAGGTAACTTTAACATGAACATGATTAGATTATATAAATCGCTTTAAGGTGAATGTGAACTGTTGAGGTATATGTCAGGTCCTTAGATAGGTTACGGTTAAGTGTCTGCCGAAGGTAGTTTCTAAATCACCAGGTCTTATATCGTTTATGGTTTTCGTCATTATGGGCAGTACAACACGGTTTGCCATTGGCAGAAGGGATAGATGCAAGCTTTAAAATATTACAACCTCATACGCTTGGTGTATCGTCTTAGCATAATTATTATACAACGTTTTCACAACAAAGATAATTGACCTTCAATTTAACTGTGTAGATTTCGAGCATAGAATTCGTGGCTTTATTTTCTTTAAAACATTGTACGACTTTTGTTTACATGAGTACATTCAAAATGCAGGCATGTCGTACTTGCACGCCGAGAGAGACGAGTCGGGCCGTCCAAAGATCCCGATCGCCCATCGGGATGTTAAAAGCTGTAATATTCTCGTGAAGGACGGAAGAAGGGAGTGCGTGTTGGCCGATTTCGGGTTATCCTTGAAACTTGATCCGGAATTAAGTAAAGATGAACTGGCTAACGCTGGTAAGACCTTTCTTCATTAAGTGCAAAAATATACGAAACTTGAAAGGAGTACAACTATTCTGTCAAAAAATACAAAAATATTGTTTAAAAGGTTTGCAGTTGGTAAACCAGCTATAAAACTAATAAAATGCACAAGTTATTGATTTTTTTTTTATAAAAATACGATAAATTCAACCTGTCCTCAGTTTCCAGATGTACACTTCTCCCTAGCTTAATTTAACAAGCGCAATTAGTCATAATTCTCAGTTCATTGAACCCGTCCTGTACGAGTCATAACCCGAGTATTTCACGAAGGTCAAGTCGGGACATCTCGCTACATGGCTCCCGAGTTGCTGGAGCGCCTTGTTAACCTTACCGATATTGAGATGTTTAAACGAGTCGACGTGTACGCGATGGGACTTGTGATGTGGGAGATGGCGAACCGTTGTGAAGCGTCTGAAGGTTGGACCGAGCTTCTTTACACTATTCTTTGTAGTTTTTTTAATTTTATAAATTTTCATTATGCGGTCACCTAGATCATTTGGTTGATACGACTCGCCTAAGATACCAAAAATACCGACCGTCCACCCAGTAGCTTATGGTTTAAAACCACATCCACTTAATATATACATGAAGTATAAATGCATTTTGACGAAAGCAATTTTCTAAGCCATGCAATTCTAAATCTATTTAGCTTTAGAGTGTTCTGTGATTTTTCTCCAATTAGGATATATTATATTCGGACATCGTCGCTTTATCTATGCGTAACAAATTAAAAAAAAATAATTCGCAATTACAGAACTAACAATCTATCAGTATAATGGCACGGAAAACCACTTCATTTCTCTTGTTAATTAAAATATTGAACACGATTCTCAGGTATGGCGTCGCCGTATAAGCCACCATTCGGGGACCAAATAAACGACCGACCAACGAAAGACCAGATGCTATTGCTGGTGTGCAAAGACCGCCAACTCCCTGATATACCCGAGAAGTGGAGAAAGAACAAGGTAGATATAAAATTTGATTTTTACTGCTCGGTTTCGTGCTATGCACTGAACCGCTGAAAAAAAGTATGCATTGAACCGTTGTGTGGCATACGGTCAACCTGACTTATACAAGACAAATTGACATATTTAGGTATTCGGTGGTCCTGGATTCGAAGCTTTTTAAATTATAAAGAGTCATTGCACGAAACATTGCATTTTTTGTCAAAATGTCCATTTTTTGGATTGCGCTTATTATAGGTCAAATAGAAGTTTAAACCCTGCGATATTGCCTGGCAATTACCACCATCGACTTTACAACAGGGTCTTTCGGAGTTCATAGACACAGTACTGAACGAGTCATGGGAATACGACGCCGAAGCGCGAATCACCGCTCACTGCGTCTTCGAGCGCTTTAAGACCATACGTCATTTGGGTGACGTCGACAAGCAGGGAAGTGACGTCGACAAGGAAGGAAGTGACGTCGAGGATAAGATTCGCGAGAAAGCAAAGAACGAGTCGAACCGGATATCCGAGGTCATATCAACAGTTGTTTGAACATTCGTAATCGAACCAGTCAGTGCATATCCTTGACCCTGTTTACCATCCAGTTGAATATATACGCGTGTGTTCCAAATCTGCCGTGTACAATCTTTGCGTGTTACAATTTCAACTGTTTTACACGACGCAAAATATGTATTTGTAGGAAGTTCACAATATGCCATATGGATTGTAATTTTTAAAGTTTTTTTTTCTAACGCCGAGATTTCCCTGCGTAGAATAACAAGTTTATATATACCTCTGTCTGATCGCGTTTCTTGTAAAAGTTTCATATGTTTACCTGCATTTGTAATGTTAATATACGGCATTTGGTTTTCAATTTCTTTTTAAGGGGTTTTAATAAATTTATTACACAAAATCCACCCTGTTTAATAAACAAAATTTATCTTAAGAGCCACACTAATATTGTAATAGCCGTATTGTACCCCAAAAAGAGTGAAGTCCATAGAAAAATCTAACAGAGATAACAATTTGCATAAGTTGATACGTGTTTGTGAGATTTTGACAAAACAGCATTAATAATGACGCACTTTATAATCGTGTTTGTATCGATCAAAGAAAAAACGTTTTAAGAGACAAAACAATATCAATATACTCTAGCTCGGTTGAAGCCCATTGGGTTAACAGTGTAAAAACAACCACTTTGAATTCCAAAAGATAAAAAAAACGTGATCTAAATTGACATCCGCTTCACATACGGGTTACTTATTGTAAATAAATCCTGAGACTTAAAGTTCACTGTTGTTCCAGCTCGCTTTCTAATTTGCTTTGTCTCCATTTCAAAAAAGTCAATCCAGACACCCCGAACAGAATGAGCAAGGCACCCAGTATTTCCAACGCTTGCGGCGCAACTTGCAGTATCGTGTGCTCGAGTGTGATGCTCACAACCAGATCGGCGTTTTGCACCAACGCTGCTAGTCCGGGGTGTATAAGTTGCACAGCACTGAGGAAAAGGGTAGGTTTGTAGACTCGATGAGATGGTAAAATATTTAATACTGACGAGGTTATATAACGGACCATTCATTTATATCCGCGCTGATGGAGGTCTAACTATTGTTCGTGCTATCCTTACCAGCTGTAGAAACGGTGTTTGTGGTGACTATTCAATAGATGATTTCTGTATTGCAATATGCCTAAGCCGTATATAAAGAAGATATCACTGCATGTTGAGGCGTATGAACGACTGAATCAAAACATTGCAACAAAAAATATAGGAAGGGAGAGAAACTGTTTAGTATAAAAGCTAATTGCACCTATGGCCCCAAAACCAATCTCAACCCCACAAGCAAATCCTAACTTCAACCCGAGACATAACTTCCTTGGGTTCATTTTATTTTACAGTCTTTCTTTTTTCCCTGCTTTACATATTTACTGTAAAAGTGTTAAAAGTGTTTTTTTTTTGTTGGACGCATGTTACCAAAACACGTATGGTGAGACTTACAGTTGGCCTACTACAAAACCAAACGCCGGCTTTGCCAAATGGTCATGTGACTTACTAGTTAGAAGACCAGGTTGCCAGTGATGAAGTGGCGCAAACGGCCATAGTATACCCAATCCCGGCAGCACTCGGTGGCCATGGAAACGGGCGGATGAATATCAAACCACAAGAGACAACGAACGTCAGACTGGAATGGTAGAGAACAACTGAAAAGGAATGGACCTCACCTGGTGGAAATAATGATTCAAAAATTAAATTGGTTTTAAAATGTAAGCGATTTTGTTTTTACGATTTTCATAATAAGGTGGTATAACGACTGCTGTATTGCCGCCCTAATCATGTTTTTATTGTAATAGTATCAATGATATTGCACGTTTTTTTGTGTATTATAAAACAAAACATAAAACTGAGCAAAATAAAAAATGTATGGACTGTTTTTTTCGTGTAATAAAGTTTATCGTCTGTTTGTCCGGTGTGTCGACGGGTTTCAAGTACGAAACTGGTTTATATTTAGTCGATTTTGTCCTTAAACAAGGGACTTGGCCTGAATTTAGCGGATCCTTCTACTAAATTAAAGAATTCTATCAAACATAAACACAACACACTAAAATAGCTCCGATAACCCGACTTTGGGAGCAAGTGGTCTGACAATTGTCCGTGTGTTAACCCCTTGGTTTTCCCATTCACGGGATAAACAGGAAACATGAATATTTTATACTATCCTATCTGACAATAATCTTCGAAACGGGTATGTGAAATAAGCCACAATTTCCTATTTGATTCCAACAGCGTAAACGGAAGAAAATCCAAAAAAGATACTCCCAAACAATTTCAGCATACATGTTATAGCTTAATGCTTTACAGCGACATACCTTTCACTTGGCGCACAGTAATCATGCCAAGACTTCGAGTGATGCCCGCAAAGACAATGAGCAGGTACCCGTACACATTGACCAGTACCTTGTTGTCGGCCATGCCATGCGGTACAACATAATCTTTCTCGTTGGACGTCAAGCTTGATGCTGCCATAAAAATATGCTGCACTTGTTGAAAATGTTAAAATTACTTTTTATATTTGTATATATTATATCCATAAACTTCGACGAACCGATGATAAAGGCGATGCCCGCCATACAGATAAACACGGCAACGGCGTCTCTTCTTTGGATTTTCTCCCGCGTGATTAAAAAGGCGAGAAGAATGGCGAATATCGTCCGAGATGCGCCTCTTGTAGCTATCGCGTTGCCCGGTGGAATTACGCTGTTGGAATCAAAGAAGAAATCAGCTTTTTTAAAACAAGTTGGATTTCAAGAAATAAATAGCATATTGTTATTTATTAATGTTACAAGTTTATATTATATAATGTTGTGTCTAAAATATAAACCCAGAAAAAAAACTAAAATTGCATTACATCTTAGGACATATCACAATTTCATATAATTTTCCCTGATGATGATTAAAGTAGTAAACTTTATATTCAGTATTGCACGACTCTACAATTTCTGCACCCAATAATAATAATAATAACCGGTGTAATTCTATTTTTTAATAAAACAGATTTAAATCTAGTTTAATTATTTTAAAATCTTACTCGAAAGCTTCGAACGAGCAGATAGTTGCCAAACTGTACATTGCTGCTATCAAGACGCAGTACCAGACTCTGCCCTCCGGTGGCCTAAACGACATCTTACGAACGCCAACTAGTGTACCAAATAGCACGAACTGCAAATATAAACAAATATTAAAATAGATCAATATTGTGGAAAATAAGCACTTATTTACTTTAAAGTATTAAAAATTGTATTTGAGGCAATATCACTTATAACCCTGCTCTATAATTAAGCAGTTGGAGTACCATTATGAAATGACTTGTGCTTAAAATGTGGTAGGCTATATGGGAAGAGTGGATAAAATGGGCCCTTTAATTGCAAATCGGATTTTTTACTGATATAAAGCCCGCTGGACTTAAGTTTTTCATGTGGTGTCACCTAATACCAAGGTCTTCACACATAACATGTTAACTTTCTAATAATTTATGTTAAATATATTTTATCAACAAAGAAAAATATTTCGTTAGTGGCCCATTTTAGACAAGGGTGTAGTCTAAAATGGGCCCCGGCCCGTTTTCGACATTAACATTCCGCTAATAACAATATCAATATTCGCTTCCCATATAAACAATGGTATTACTTTTCTTTTTATGATGTAGTTGTTTTTTTTAATTTAAAACTTTGGATTACAACAATTACTTTTTATTTAATACCAGCTACTAGTATGCTAATGCAATAACACCTTGCTACTTTAGTGGGAAGTATAACTATCAATTCATGTTATTAATAGCATTAAGAAAACCCCTTTAGTTTATTGTGGAACACATAATATGACTGTTAATGCTAAGTCTAGCCCTTTAGTTACTGTTAATGCTAAGTCTAGCCCCGTTAGTTACCAAATGAACTCAGGGGGCCCATATTAGACAAGTGCCATCATACGACCTAAAATCTCTAAAAAAATCTTTAAAAAAGAAGTTTTATTACTACCAGTAAAAGTAGGTCTAGGCTATATAGTTCTATTTACCTACAGTAAAAGTTATTTTAGTATTTAATCTTTTCTATTATATATTAGCAGAAAACAATAATTGCAAATTTATATTCAGACCTTCTCAAACCGAAATAACTACAGAAAACATTTTTGAGTTTGGTGATTTCACGCTCAAACTTTGGTTTGGAGATTCCATAATTTTTATATACTGACACTGGTTCTCGCAGCAAAATTTTATTCTTCAAAATATATTGAAAATTCGAGGGGGCCCATTTTACCCACGTGGCCCATTTTACCCACTTTTCCCCTAGATTAGTTTATATCGGTTATATCAGTCTATATCAATTACAAGCCTACATATAATATTTAAGCAGTTGTTTTATTATGAAATGACTTATGTTTTAAATGGTCCGTTGCAATAAGCTTTATTTAACCTAATATTTTAAATAAAGCACTTGTAAATTTATGATGCGGCTTAAAAACGAAGTATAGAAAACTGCATGGGAAACATCACATGGGTGATCTAACTTTTACAAAAATTCTATGTGTAAGTCACCTGTACAAAACTCCTGACTAGCAAAGTTTCCACCGATCCAGACACCGTTGTCGGAGGCTAATCTGACGAATACTCCAGTCAACCCGTACATCACCCCGGCCCCAAACAACGCAGCCAAAATTCCTTTTGGTGTATTCATCATGAGTCGTCTTGTGCGTTTCTTTGGCAGGCTCTGTCGGTGTTAAGTCGGTCGGCGGCTTTGCGTCCAAATGGGGGTCTTTAGGTGGTTTCCCGATCACGTCTCCCGATGGGTCATCTGTGGATTGGGACGACGTCCACTTGCTGTTGAGTAGACCACGTTGCAGTTTAACAACTTTCTTATCATCGGCGTGATTGGTTATGCTAAACGGTGGCTTTGCTGTTTCTGTTATCTCTGAAATGTAGGTTTTTGTTTTTTTATTGATATTTTATTCGTTCTTTTATTTTTTACCGAACTAAGTTTTCCAACGGTAATTAAGGTTTTTCAACAGTAACTAAGGTATATATAAATCGATAGCGTTAACAAATTGGTCACGACCGTACAGTTATTGCCCATTTTTAGTTTATTATTGGTAACGATATAAAGTGTGCTGTATAACCTTGCAATGTATCTATATTATTGCATTAGAAAATGACAACCATATACATCATTTCTTCTTAATAATCAAATCTCTGCATGGTGACTTAATTACCTGCCACTTGTGTCTCGCTAATCCTTTCCACATTGTCAAGCAAAGGAGATTTCTCGGTCGACATTTCCATCGACTTTTGCCTGCAAAATAATCAATTTTTTACTGGCATAATTATTATTCTAGTAAGTCCTTATAGTAGTTTAGTTTATTTTTTTAAATTATTTTTTCTACATACTATATTGCGCGTATCTGTTTGCATGTACAGCAATTGTGTCGCATAAACCACATGTTTTTAATGATATAAAATATTCATTAGTCTTTGTAAAAACATAACACATTCGCAAATAGGGTATCTTAATGCAGCTACTGACAAATATACAAATAGTCATCCTTCATTTACTCGTAAATATACGTTTCATTACATACATTCTATTGTAGGTTTTTTTCAAGCCTATATAACATATATCTTACTGATATTGTTTATTGCAAGAAACCTAAACTGTAATAAATTATTGAACACATACAATATTCGATTAATATAAAAAAACAGTTTCGCCACAAAGACTTTAATGGATTAAATAGAAGTGTGGATATAGTTCAATACCAAAAGTAATATCTTAAAAAAGACACCGCTTAAGACAGTAAAAGTAGTCGTCAAACGATGTAGTTTTATTTTAGTTATTTTTTTTATTTAAATTTTTTACTTTTATTAATATTATGAAAAAAGAATTAATAAGAAGACGTCAAATGGCTGTTGTTAACACAAGAAACACAATGAATGTAGAAAACAGGTAAATTCTACACGTAGTGGGACAAAACCAAAAAATCAATATTTATAACACAGTGCATTCCAAGGTGTTAAAATCAAATTTAGATTTGTTATGAAACGCATTATCACAAATAAGAATCCAATATCGGATAAATACAGTCAGAAAAGGTTGGACAAATAAAGTATATTTTAATTACGAAAGTATAACATTAGGACATATCTGTTATGAAACCTTAGTAAAGTAAGTTTGGTCCTTGCGGATTTGTTTGGTTTTTCATCATCCATTGAAAATAAAATAATCTATATTGGAGCAGACCCTCTTTGTGTGTTTTAAGCCAGAAACTACTAGAACGATTTTCTTTATAAAGCTTTAATATTAAACTTAAAAACGTCAAACCACAAACTCTGTTTTAAAATATAAAGATCCTCACATAAACTAGTTACCACTGCCTTACTTAGTACGGGATCTAACTGACTGTGCACCGCTCTGACCTCTGGTCACTGATCTATCGTTTAAATGTGCCCCTCCATAATCCTAGACATGTTAATACGCGTTGCATTTGCGATAGTGCCGGCAAGATGCCAGCAGCATTAATTATTTAGCAAATTTGCATCGGGAGGGAATTGAACAAAAACAAGGCACAGGCTCGGTCGATATTTTCTTTGTACTGCAATAGACAACCGCAAAATTGGAAACCCCAAAAGCCTTTGCCAATTTCCTGGCAATCGCTGAGGCAATGCGAAAGTGAAAATGGCGCCTAATATATAATTATTAAGTTCTACAATATACATCCCGAACATTTCTTTTAATGGTAAATCTGTATCAACTAAGTGTTTTTGCTGGTAAATCGTCATAAGTACTTATAATTGGTGCGGATTACATCTTCATACTGTGAAAAGTGCAGAAAAGTGAAAAGAATAGAAAGGTAAACTTAGCTTAATACAAATCAGGGTGACAAACTATAACAGAGCCCATATTTGTAGGACACACATTTTATTATTAAATATAAACATAATTAATCGATAACACTACCAGTATTTCTGTTTGCCGAAGCTTATAAATTATGCATACGAATAATGATTCATTCTAACATCAATATACCGCACTGGGAATAACTGCCTCTGTCCCTGTTTACGTTAAACTTGACGATGCGGATAGAAACTAATCACTGTACATTAGGCGTTTTCATGTCCAATTAAAACACATAACCCAATACTTAACTCGGCTGCTGAAACGTTTTTTATACCTAAACTAGATAGCTTGTCGCAATTTAAAATTGTATTCCAGTTGATTTGTAACTGGCTTAGGATGTTTTCAACAAATCCATTCCACTGTATATGCTTCAACAGCCATGATCAATTTATTGAACTTCACTTGAGATGATTGCTGTACCGTATAACTGTTTTGTACACAAAATCATTATATAATACTAGCGATTGTCAATCACGTGTGAACCGCCACTATTTTTAAGACCCTTGTTGAGTGTACGCTATATTTTTTTGCATGCAGAAATGATTGCGTTCACTAGTTACCTAATCAGTCTTGGTATATCTGATACAAAGTGTAACGTTTTTTTCTGCAGGCAGAAACTAATTGGTCGCGAGTTTCCAATTCAAACTTGATATCCATGTTTTCTGAATTCCATATTGACGTTTCTATACAAAAATACAACAATTAAAAAACTTAAAAACGAATGTTTTTTTACATTATTGCGAGCCTTATGGGGTAAATGCAATTTACCCAAAGTTTGTTATTACTTGTTTAATACATATTAGTTAACAAACTCTAAAACTTGTTAACTTTTTCGTTCATTTTATTGCTGTAATTATGGCGGTGGAAGCAAACTAATCGCTGGTTTGTGTGCGGTTTAGTTTTGGGGAATTTCCCGGTAAATGTTCAAGGTGGGTACGGGTTGTCCGAATCTATTTTCTTAGCATTAAAATTTACTATTAATTTGTGGTGGTTTTAAGTCTTTAGCTTTATATATATATATATATATGTGGGAATAGTGTATTATAGTAACTTTTAAAGTTTATATTTGAGTGGATTTCCTGTGGTAATTCGGGGTATGTATGTAAAATACATTGGTTAATTTTCTAGTTTAATTTATTCATGTTCAACTTTCTTTACACGTTGGATTTAATGATCTTTACCAATCCCAAAATATTGGCTGTTAATCAATAACCGGCGCCGAAAATTCAAAAAACGCATCTCGTCTTTTCTATTTTCGGGCCCGTAGAGAAATTCCCTTGCGTAATTCACTTAAATTTCGCCATTGTATATTTAATCCATATTAGCTACCATTTCTCAATTGGGAATTTCCTTTGGTTTTATACGGAGCAAAATATATATACTAGTTATATCTTATTGAGCTTCTTTTTAATAACGTCATTTTTCGAAGCATCTTGCCACTATAGAGGTTGGCACAACATGTTTATTTTTGCAGAATAATTTGGAAAGATACAATCAAATGATACACACAGGGATTCTTTACGCGAGCTACAGTAACACCTAACTACATGATTATACAGAGCATATATATTAATCTTATGTACGACATAGCACCCAAATAAATGACGTAAGAGATCTACTACCGTATTTGCAGAGACTATACGTAGAGGAGTTAAATGATTGATGCAATCAATCGCCTAAAAACTCCACAGCAAAACCATGGCTGCGAAAGATGTGCGGCAGGATGCGACGAATGGTGCCATACCTTAGTCATTGTTTTTAAAAAAAGTGTTTTGCTAAGTAACAATGGTGGTAATTCCCCAATGTTTGTTTGGTTGGAAGCAGCATGTGTATATAAAATAAATGTTACCTTAACAGAAAAGCAGTTCTGTATTGCAATGATTTAGTTAGTGTGCAAATCAAGAGCGCGTCAACCACGTGTTAACTACCACTATTGGATAATGCGACTTTAAAATTATAAAACATCGTTATATAATCCACAGATTAACTGTCTCTACTACGGTTTTTAGTATACGCACGGTGTTCATACAGTTTAGATTCTTCGACCTAAAATAATGGTTTACCAACCAAATTTAATGGCAATCTTTTAGTCAAGTGGGTAGACGTTAACATCAACTACAGAGTATCAACCTCATGTTAACCACCACTAATTGTATAAATAATTTTAAACATAATCTTTTTTTCAAGTCAAATGTTCTGGGGTTTCTAAGTAGCCATTTAAAATCACAGGTGGTATATATCTTATGCATGCATAGCGCATAATATCGTTCCATCGTTTCGGCAAGCAGAAAGTAGACAAAACTCATTGAAACGTTTACCAATATTGTTTTTTTTATTTCTGTACAGAAAAATATATTTTTTTAATGATTTACCTCATCTGACGTAACATATAATTTAACATCTATAGTTCAGGGATTAACAACCTTTTAAATGTATTGCGGTGCCAGTTTATAAATAATATCGGCCCGTTAGTCTGGCGGTTAAGTGCGTCGCCTTTCAAACGAAACGATGCGAAACTGGTCGCTAGCTAGTAGGTTGTGTCCTTGGGCAAGGCACTTTACGGACATTGCCTGAACCAAGTGGATTAATGGGTTCTACCAAATTGAAGGAACGTGTCTATCATACACAATGCACTGCAATAGCTCCGGTAACCCGACGGTGGGCGCGAGGTGATCTGACGATTGCCCTAGTGTTTACTCCTTGGTTTTCCTATTCACTGGGATAAACATGAGTATCCTATCTATCCTATCCTAAACAACTTCGAGTCCAACCATTTTTATGTACGGTGTGCATCTTCATATATCTAATTTTATTAGTAAAGAGATAAGGAAAAATTTACGTCTAATTTAAGTCTCGTCCTTGTTATACTTTCGGTATGTCACCAACTCCTCAAGGTTGTCTTTCGTTAAACTTGTTAGTATAAATCCCATATATATAAGAAATCACCCTAAAAATCCTAACTCGATTTAATATTTATTTCCTGTTAATACTAAACTGGGTAGTGGTTTGAGTGGGGTCGTTTTTTTCTTTGGATGAAGTGGAAAGGCAAACTGGGTTATTTTAATTTTATTACTAGGTTGATTTAGAAAATTAAAAACTTTTGTAAAAAATTGAATTTTTAGTTCCAGTGCTTAGTCACGAGATATCGGCTATCAAAACTGTCTTAAACTGGGCTGATTTTTGCATGTAAATATATATGCGGGAAATCCCTCTCTAATAATTAAATTTGCCGCTGCTTTTTCTCTACAATAGCAACAAACGTTAAAAAAATAATTAAATGCACGCTGTCTTTCTTTTAAATTTGGGTGAAATTTTTTTTTGTGTTTGTAAAAGCGGTTATTTTTTCACATATTATGGTTTGCAGAGTAATTTTTTTTAATTTTTGTTTTTTGTTGTTGTAAAATTAGGGATCGATTAAAATAAACATCAGTGAATTAGCATTACTAAAAGTTCCACACTGATTGGATGACCCTTTCTTATAGAATATAGATAGAATCGAATATTCAAGTCGTAAATGGGAAAACCAAGGAGGTTAATACACGCCCACCGTCGGGTTACCGGAACTATTGCAGGGTGTTGTGAATGATTTACACGATTCTTCAATTTGGTAGAACCCAATAATTCTTTTGGTTCAGGTGATGTCTATTAAGTGCCTTGCCCAAGGACACAGCCGACTAGTTAGCAACCAGTTTTGAACCTGTAACCTTTCTGTTGAAAGGCGTCGCGCCAAACCACCAGAAAGTAAAAATTTAAATCGGCAATGTATAAATAAATCTTCAGCAACATCTGTCGGCTTTTAGAATTTAGTAATGTGACCCTACACCATCAATTACATCGTCTCCGGGTTGTCTCCGAACTCGAGTTTGCGTTTTGCGTCTAAAATATTTAAACAGCTTTTAAACTAGAAACTAGAGAGTGTCAACCACGTGTTTAACCACCACCATTTGTAAAACACATGTTGTATGCCATATATTCATGCTATATAGGGTCCCTAACCACATTTTGTATTTTATAGAGTATGTAGACCTAGTTTGTTTCTGCAAGCATAAACGCATGGGTCCCATAGTTATCAAGTCAAACTTCTTCTCCATGTGTAGATAAAAAAAGAACAATCGTGTTAGATTTACGAACATTTCACCACAAATGTTTTAAATAAAAGCTTTCTTTTTAAGCGTTTTTCGTGGTTTCAGGGAATTACTGGGTTTATTAGATAAGTTTCTACTGGGTTTAGTACGCACGTTTCTGTTTTTACCTGTGTGGGTTATGTTGTATAACAATTCTTAATGTTTTATTCTGATTAGTCAATTCCTTGTCTGATTTGTCGACTCCTTGTTGAAGATGTTTGTACCATATGGCATGCCTGTCACAATCATAATTCAGGGAAATATCTTGCGTTTTAAAGGCAACACCCCTAATAATATTTTTTTTAATTGAACAGAGTGTTAAATGTCTAACATTTTACCAAAT
>CH002323.1:455837-474429 GCA_000149265.1 Ciona savignyi
AGTACAAGGTTCTCAACAACTGCTAAGGTTAATTGAATGCAAATCGTTTAATGTAGGATTTGCTACCCCGGAAGAAGAAAATGCCGCAGAATGTTGACCGTCGTCCATTATACAATCTGCTCGGCTGGACATCGCACCTAGCGAATCCGACGTAAATGCTTTAAGCGTGCTACTAACGTAAATAGACATACGTTTTAGAAACAGCTGACGCAACCAAATTGTCGTATTTTCATCCGGGTAAGGACCTGTCAGTTTTAATATCTCGTTCAGCATCTCCGATGGTTTCTCATGACCAAGCGGACCGAAGTTCATTAGTGATAGCATTTTATCAGTCTTAGAATCAGAATAGTTACTGATCAGCGCTTCTTTGAGGGACGTGTAAGGCAAAATGCTTTCTCGTTTAGTCAACAAGTGTTCAACGTGTCGGAGATGTTGGGGCCTTAGTGATTCTTTAACGAATTCAAACTTAGCATCTTCCGAAACCACATCAAAGCGTCGAAAAATACTTTCCGCAGAATCAAACCATGACTCGGGCATACTTTCGGTGAATTCAGGTAAGTTTACAGACGATTTCTTTAAATAGTCCGTTAGATTATTTAAAACGTCGCTCAATAAAGGACCAGAACGATGATGTTGTTGTTGAGAATCAATCGTACGGTTAAATGGAGTTTTAACAGAAGTCGCGTCAACGTTTAATGGCATCTTTCGATAATAGGTTGGTTGTTTGACCTTGGGCGTCGGCGATGATAACGAAATATTATCCCCCACCAGACTAACGTCTTGTAGGTTATAATCTTCCGACCAATGATAATCATCGTCATTAACCGGATCATAACCATGATCATTATTTTCAGGAACAGGCAGATTTTTCTCCTTTTTAACAGACCTACCGCTAAATCCAAAGAATTTTCTCATTTTAACGGACTCCGTGGGTTTTAAAAAGTTAAATAAAAATAATTAAATCGTACCAAATCTATATAAACAGATTAATTATAGCAAAACCAAATAATAAATATAGAACTTAATTGAATTGTCCGGTGAGGTTGATCTCGTTCCCGTCGTAGTAGATCCGGTCGTCGTCTGTAGAATGTAGAATCCTTTCAGAAGTATCCGTTGATCTCGCGGTATATAATCCGTTGTGTGAACTTGACCACCTCCCCACGAACAATAGAACGGAAATGTCCCAACGTTTGTTCTTGATGGCGAATGCGACGTTTACAGTGGATGCAGAAATGTACCTCGAAACTTTAAGGAGCAGAGCAATGTAGTTGAAATTCTTCTTTTTCCGGCTTTCCAATCATCAATGCCACCTCAAAATTTGCTCAGAAACAGGGTCACCAAATATGTTGGCCCCAAGATATTCTCTACGCACTGTCTCGCCTCTCAACGCCTCGGTGGTTTTAATATCAATTGTATTAAGCAATTGAGGCGATTAACTTGGTACCAATTGCGAGTTAAATCGTTAGATGTTTAAACGACATAGATTCCAGATAAACTCTCAGTATAGACACATACAAGATCTTTCTTAATGCGTCCAGCCTTCTCTTTTTCAAGCAAAAGTAAAATAAACTTATATAGGCAAAGTATGACAGCTGTGGTTATAATCGTAAACCTAATAATGATATTTCAACATGACGAAATGTCAGCGCAAATGCCAGGCTGATGGGATCGTAAATCTTATGTAACACATGAGGTCGCTACAAGTTAAACACGCAGTTCACCAGTTGCCTTTCGTGTAATCGAGGTTAACGTAGAAAAAAACTATTACGTCGCCATTATGACCAAACAGGTTTCAATTTTGACAGTGGTAAATTTAACATTTTGTGTAGAATAAAGATTAAAAAAATATTCTCAAACGTTATTACAGTATAACCGATGTAAAACCAACGTAAGTTTACGCTGCTTCGTAAATATAGATAAATAATCTTGCACCAAATTTATATCATTAAACATGTCATATAATGAATAAATTTAAATTGTTTGTCTTTTTTAAATGCAGAACAACACTGTCAGGCTAATGTGGATATCACACGAGATATCGTCATTATTTGCATTTTGATCATTCTCGTTTTTCACTTTGATAGGTTAAAATTTTGTTGATCACAGTTCCACAACATACCTCTACGACTCGAGTCAAAGTACTTAGAGGTGAATTCCGAAGTTAAGCGCAGGACTGTGTAATCATTCGTCGTTTGTTTTGTCTAGTCATTGTTGTGGTATTATTTTCGATCAGTAACAGATTTGACTCATATGTTTAACAGAGGTGCCTATATTGTTTAAATGGTTATTTTTTAGTTTACGAATCAGCCTAGAAATTTTGGTCGCCCGGAGCATTGCTTACTGGCGAATGATTGATGAACACGATAACTTATGGAAGGAAGCTCAGATTCATGCAGGACTTTTAGACTTTTACTGTTTCTTGCACTGGATTTTGTCAAAAAGTTCCATGCTTTCTACAGTACACTCAAAATGTGGCTCTGATTTGTAAAATAGTATGTCGTTCCAAAGAAACGGATTATTTATAAAAAATGCATGTGCTTTTAGAATTTAAGTTAAATTGGTATGTACTATGTACTTAAGGGTTACCTCTTAAGGGTTACTCTTGGCGTATTTTCAATTTAGGTCACTTTGGAAGAGCATTAACAGAAATTATCTGAACCCGGTGGATTAATGGGTTGAAGGAATGCAGCATCAATGTTTGAATATTGAAATAACTTGGTCAACTGTTATGCGTTGATTACAAGGAATAATTTTTCCACTTAGGATGGAAATGATTCATCCAGATATTTCTTTGTGTGCCCATATTTCTATACCAGGTGGAGCCTCAAGCCAACTAATCTGAAAATGTAGATTAAATGAGTTAGGCCTACTTTACAAGATCTTATGCATCCTTATTATCCCGTATGGAAAGTACGTCAATTTTCGCCGAGATCTCGAGTGTGCACGCGCCAAATATTTAAGTGTGCAGTGTGCAAACGTCCAAGAATGCACACTTCAAGTGTGCACACAATCTCCTTTTCATAACTGTTTTACCAGAATCTTAAAAAACATATTATTCTATCCTCAATCTTTCGTGTCCGTCAGCTAACACATCTATCTACATAACTAAAAATGTACGGAAAGTAAATTACCCGAGGTCCAGAGGTAGGTTTACAAGTTTATTGGAAATTATACGATGTTTATACTGCCAGCTCGCGAGCGTGTGTGAAATTACCCAAGTGTGCAAAGACGCAGGGGAAAAAAAACTCGAGTGTGCAGCTGCCGTACTTTCCATACTGGCTTATTATTAAGTTGTTTCAGAAGTACAATCCAAAACTTAATTAGAAGATACTAGGTATACTAAATTGGGTATTGTACGCACCAACTTTAATTCAATAAAATCAGGAGTGCATCAGGAAAGGTTAAAATTAATCTAATAATATGGCGAGAGTGCACTTATTAAACTGAATTCGTTGTCAGTTTGGGTAAAACACATATCTGAATTTCATGTTTCACTATCCAGATTTCTACATGTCAATTTAAGAATGCTAAATTTAGTAACCAACCAAAATACAGTTGTACAGTTGTAAAATTATAAAGCAGATAAAAACAGTTATTGCTTAATCATTAGGTTTTTGTTTTGTTGTCAAACAATGCCAGTAAGCATTATTTGAATCACAGTGATGATATGCTGAAAAATGTGTTTCACCAACCAAAGTCGGCTTTTAAAAAATAACTGGCTAACAACTCCGTTGAACTACTCTTCTCTTGGGAAATAAGGTTTAATGCAAACTGGTTAACTGAGTTTTTGGATAGGCAATTCTATTTATGTTTATGTCCAGTTTAAAATACTACCGTGATTTCCTTGGGTAACTTGTGGTTGAAAATTTAATAATTGTGCTGTCTAATGAAACATTATCACACATTTATTTTCCGCACCTTTAAATCAGTGGATGATAAAGTACCGTATATACTGCACTGTATATATTATATATCTATTAACTACAAAAACGATGCTTTTAATTTACCTGTATTTGTTTACTCCAGCTACGTCTTTTTATAAGAGGTAATATATAGGTTATGATAGGATAGGATATAGATGTTTTATCCACATGAATATTAGGACATCTTAATTATTGCATTACTTTTGGTATCACACAATTCATAATTAAAGTGAAAGTTTTTTTCTTTTAATAAGATTTAATTATTGAGATGGTATGCTATTTAGATAATTGCCTAATTGAGAAAATCCCTTTACACTACTTGTCTTAATTGGCTCATTTGAATTCTTGATCAATAATTGATTTTTTATCTTCATCTGAACAACAAGGAAAATATGTACTTATCTACACAAAATATAAACATAGCTTGCAGTGAGTCAGTACTGTGTAAATCTATTTATGTGCTAAGTAAATAGGCGGATGTGTAACCTCATATGTACATTATGTACCTTCCACGAAGAAACTGTTTTAAGGTTAATACTGTGTTATCAATCAATCATGGCATTTTCCTCAATTATTTTATTTTTAATGTTCCATTTTGTTCTTGTATAATTATACTATATGTTTATATTTTTATTTTCATAAATAATCATTTTATGTGGTTTTTATCGTAATAAAAAATTAAATGTACCGGGGTATACCACACTCATTGCAGCTGCAGTGAAATCCATTAATAATTGTATATGTATACACAGCTTAACGGTTGTTTGTCAAAATTCTGTCTTAATGTTTATCTTACTTGTTCTGGCAGTAATCTGGTACTGAATAAAGTATACATTATTTGTAATTACACCGGTTTTGTACTTGTTCATTCACTAAAACAGCAGTTTATAACCAACCTGGTGGTACCCTGGGGTGCCATTCACATTACTCAGGTGTACCATGCGTTAATTGCAACATTTTTCCTTCTAATGTTGGTGATGGTGGTAAACCCTTGACAGTTCGAGTGAAAACTAATGTACAGCTCCACATTTATCTTGTCTTTCACTAACTAAATGTGATTGCTTAGGTTAAAAAAATTTTGTTTGTCAGGGTGAATCAAACTATTTCATTGGCAGGGTAGTTTAAGCTTCAAAAGTTTGGGAACCACAGAGCTAAACACTTCATCATAAAACGGTAACTTAAATGTGAACACCAAGACAGGATGCTTCATTTATCAAACGTGCTCGATCAATATGCCACGTCATTTCATGCAATCATCCAATGTATTTATTGCAACAGAACTTTATATTTTGGTACATAACTTTTACCTAAAGTTACATTTTTATGTAAATTTTGATTAGTGAAGTAATTTTGCCCAAATTTTGTTTTTCTGTATATAATTTATTTATGGTGGATCTTACAAAATGAATTTTGTTGTAGAAAATATTTAAACTGATAGTTGTACTACTTACTAAATAAATGTGAATTTTGCTATTTTATTTTTAATACTTAAAATCATAATTGTTTGAATTGAAACTGTTTTTTTAAATCACTGTTTATTGGTATACATTGGTTTGAGAATCAAGGTGTTGTCATTGATAGCTCGCCCACAAACCATAATTCAATTCACCTTCAGGCATTCATACTTTGTACGGCCGCGCGTCAAATAGTTATTCACCTATGAGGCATCCACACAGATAGCCCATCCTAGTATTTTATAAGTAAAGAGGAACAGCTGTTTCAGTATTTTCGTTTTACAGGTCACTCTTTGGTGCTACTGCTTTCTTTAGTTACTCTTAATCACAGAGAATAGTTGCATACATTTTCTTGGAACATAGTGTCATTGCTAGTTTTTTTTTTAATTTCAGTTTCTAGGTAAACACTTGCCATTTCAGAACATTGTATAACAGCTAGAAGTTTAGGTAAAGAGTTTACTTGTCCACCTACTACACTAAAGTATAGATGTACTTAACGGATTTGCCATATAGAACAATTCAATAGTAGGTTTGTGTAGCTTGTAGAATAGGTAAATAGGATAATGTTGGTAAGTAACATACAGTCAGGTGGCTGTCTGTGGTTGTCCTGTGTTTACGTTTCATTTGCCGGAAGATAGAGCAGCAGCAGCAGTAGACATCGGCCCATCATTGGTTCACGAATGAACCGGTGACGTCACGCTGTGTACAGGAGAGAGTATAGTGATTTCAAGATGACTTTCATTCCTATTTATGTCCCGTTAATTTTCGAGACGTTTGTGTTGGGCTGCTAGTGGCAATTATTGCCAAGATGCGTGTAGGAGTGGATCCACACTTCAGTAATCACAAAGCATCATGATTTCAAATATTAATTACTGTTTGGCCTCTTATAAGGATCGTTTTAAAATGACAGGTTGATGTGTGAACAACTAAGTGATTTGTGTATTTAGTGATAGAGCATTCTCGGAAAACTGCGTCAAAATCACATTAATTGTGACTCATGTACGTTTAGATTCTGAAGTTAGGATTCCGGTAACAACTTATAGATTGTCTGATTTCCAAAAATTGATACGGATACGCTGAACTTATGCACGTTGTAGTCCGACGTGTACTTACTAATACGTGTAGATAAATTTGCTGAAAGTAGTTCTGATTCATTTAGTTTTTATAAATGTGTGTTTTATAACCCGCAACATCTCATTACTTTTTAAAACAATTGGGGAACAATTTGTCCGTCGTGGCGTGCCATATTAATCACACCGGAGCACCCTAGGATTTCCGCTGGTTATTGTAAGAGTGATGCCCCGCACTGTAAAACAACAAACACCACATTCCTGTCCGACGTTTGTTCGTATTTTAACCCCGTAATTTTAGCAGTGATGTGTTAAAATAAGAGCCGTTTCCGAGCAACGATTGGACTCATGTTCGACATCACTTATTTCAACCATTGTTTTCGTTTTGTTTCACCATCAAAGAAGATGTATTGAATTCACTAACCCCATTACGCCAGCAGCACAGTTCAAATGGAGATTGATTAATTTCTATCCCTGTAGTTAAAAATATTTAGGCGGCAACAACCACGGGACATATCTGCCCACATTAGAGGCAACCAAGTTATTAAAACGTGCTTATTTATCGTTTACTAAGTTATATCTTACTGTGCCCATAGAGCGTGGCGAAACCAAAATCACGCCCGAGTTAAAAAGCGTTCATGCTTGCTTGCCTGTCAGTAAGGTAAGTTTATCAAAAATCACTGAGAGGTGTCATACTGCGTTTCCTTATCTCTACTACCACATCGCATATTTTTCTCTTTCACATATCGTTGCTCTTACTTATCGTCGGTATTGTGAAATTTGGACGATAATCTGTTCGCGCCAATGTGAATCTTGATAAAAGAAAATTAATGTATATATTTCATCTATATAATCTTCTAACTTTATCGGTGACACGATGAGCGATTTCGTAAGATAACTACATTTTCTGACCGTTTATTAACGATTAAACTGCCCGATTCTGTAAATTATTCGCCAAATGTATTTAGTTTTGTTTTGCGTAATTTTCTTAAGTTTCTTATCTCCGCTGGTAATTCTTGCATTTCCACGTTTCAGCAATTGTGGCGACTGGGTGTCGTCCGATAACCGTGGATAACCTTTTTGGTTGCGATCCAAGATGATATAAGAGTAACCAGAAAATTTGCATTGGGCGCCAGAAAATCGCCGACAGAGTAGGTGGGAAACTCTTGGAACGGGATATTGCGCCGCTTGTAGCTTGTACAAATGATTTTCTCACTATCGACGCCAAGAATCGCCTCGTTGGAGAGTAAAGCTGACAATACCTCGTAGTACTATCACTCAAATACGAGAGGGCAATTGTTCACACAGTTCTTTAGTGTCTCCTAGTTTGAATTATGTTCAATTATTAATTGAATTTCATGAAATTGACATCTCGGAAGTGGCCGCGTCGCCTTCTGTATGTGCAATGCAGTATGCATTGTTATGCATTATGCATAATGCGCGATACACCTATTGGCAGTATGCACAGGCTATTCATGACAAACCAATTGAAGAAGTGATTGGAGATCGTCGCCCAGTGTGCGATCTATTGATCTGTGTCTGCCAACAACTCATTCGGTTGCAAGTTAAATTAATCTGTTCTGACATTAGCAGCGGTTGCAAGGTCGCCCAGCAGTCATCTCCGTGTGCCATTGTTGTACAGCATGTAGCATCTCAATACTTTCTTCCGTTTGTATAACGAAATTTAGTAAGAACATCTCTTCCAGCAGTGATGGGTTTCAGAAGATGTTCTTTAAGTGACATCATTTTATTTTTGTAACTCTTGCGGTTACTTTTATTGTCAGTTGGTTTTAATATTTATAAACTCAACATAACCTTTCAGTATACATGTTAAGTCAAGGCTGCTGATTATTAGCGTTTTAGTCGTACATTAGCTTGTGGTTTTCTATGTACATACGTGTACGTCATATATTAACCTTAAAGACGTAATAGGCCGAAGTGTTGCACTTTTCTTTAGAAAACGCAGTCTTAAACTGTCTTCCGTGAAATCGGCATTTAAATGTTGTGCACCTGGGTTTATTCGACGATTGCTTTGTTCACGCTATTTGTTTGCAGTGCGCCCTTTTGAATCGAAGGGATCTTTTTTGCTTAATGCCCGTGGTGCCTCATGACGCTCACCATTACCTTCATTCCAATATTTAAGTATTGAGGATAATTTTTATGGTAACACTGATCAACGCAGTATTTGAGCTCGCTGAAGAACAAAGTTTGTAGATGGAGCGAGAGGGAACTATTGAGTACATATTAACTTTTGGCCGCCATCGACAACCAGACATTCAAAGCAAAGTGCTCAGGCATTGTGTTTAGCTGTTATTCTCTATGTTCGAATTGTGGTTTGTGATTGTTCGGTATTTGATCATCGCGATTAACACTCGTTGTTATTTGTTGTTTTGTTATTCTCAAGTATTCTGTGTTTTTAATGATAGTAATCAAATACCTCCGCTGCATTTAGTTTAAGTATTTTAACATTAGTATCAGAATTTTATACTGTCAACGATTATAGTAACCGGAGCATAGCTAGTGAGTGTTATATCTATGATATGATCGGTATAGTTGTTGTATCAGCGGTACTGGTGTGTTACTCTCAGAGCGAAGAAGCATCTCCTTAACGCCCTGACCTCCTCGCAGAAGTTCTCTCGAGTTAGGATGTGATCTGAACAACCGTGATTATGAAACCGAAATGCGAAAAAAAGTAAAGCAACAGCCGTGCCTCACAGACAAGGTGCCCACTCAAGTATACCGAGAAGAGAGATCGCCAGAACCAAACTCCCCCGTCAAGTGCACTTTTCGTACATTCCATTGTGATTGATAGGATGAAAAACGCAAGGTGAGTTTGTTGAAATAGCGTGATTAATAACTCCTTCCAAAGATTCCCTTTTTGAAGGCTTTAATTGCCAAACACTGTATAAGATTTCTAGACAATCCGCGATCGTAAGATTAATGGATTTTTCGAAAAACTTTTTAAAAATGTACCATATCGGTATGTAAGATTATAGCTTATCTTAAACACTATTGCCTGCCAAAATTTCAATTTGTATGTAATATTAACGTGCACTCTGTAGCAAGGGGTGCCAATTATTTTCCCACTGCAGCCCTGAAGGCTTGCAATAAATGCTATATCCTGTGATATGTGGTATCATTGACGTGACAATATCCAGCAGTACGTATTAAAATTACCAATCAATAAAACATGACTAACAGCCATTATGTCATCGGCACGAAATTGCGCATGCTGTGTAATCTGCGAATCAATCTTTGAGGCGCATACTGTTGGCACTAAATCGCGTATTCATGACACATCAACACGTTATGTTTTCATAAACTTTATACATTAATATGGACTACACACGTGTGAAATATATGCGGCTTATAGTGTTGCGTACTGCATTATGTTATCGTCTTAAGTTGATGCAGTTGGCCTTGAAGGGAGGGTTTTATTTGTAGCAATATGTGCAATTGTGCGGTTGAAGAATGGTGCTTTGCAATCGGCCAATTACGTCCGCTAGTTTGAGTAAACCGCCAGAAAGTTGTGCATTCTGCATATAAACTACATAACATTAAGAAGTGACAGCCAGTCGTCTCTCCTGTGTCTGTTTTTGACCACAGTTTTTCCATTATCACCCTTTTATACATCTAAAAGTACCGTGCACCCACAGACCGACAGGCTTGCCAGCAAACGCACTTCGTGCACCAGCGTCGGACACAAGCTTATCAGACATGGCTCCTATTCCTGAGCACGCTGATCCTTCGCCTGGTAGTCGCACAAGTTCCAACCACAGCTCGGAAATCAAGTTCTTCTCTGATTCAGTAAGTTGACCTAACCCTTATACTTCGATCTCACTTTCCAATTGCCAAATATAGTGCCTGAAATACACTTTTGACTACCTTTTCTAGTTGTTGTTCTTTTTTCAAGAACGTATAATTTTTATTGTTTATGAATTTAAAACTTTGTCAGTTTTAAGTTCGTAGTATTTTTGCAAAATTTGGCAAATTTGCACAATTGGTTGAATACCTTGTTTTAATGTTTTTGTCGCATTTCTGTCATTTAAACGCAAAATAACATTACTTAAATTAAGAATGAAAAGTTCAACTAAATTTTCCACTCCTGAATTTATTAGATTTAATATTATCATAAAAATCATACTTTTCTGTGAAACATTCCGACGTTTTACCTTTATTTAGTTTCCATTTCTGACTTCCAAATTGGATTATTCTCGTTTTCTGTCCCATATTCATACGTGGCACCGGCTTTCCCTGTGGATAAACCTAGTTTTATTTGGCATAATTATATTTCTTATGAGACTACTCTAAAATAATAAACACACACACTATAATAGTCAAAAGGCGCGTTGAAGGGCTATGGTTAGTTTTAGAGCTGTACTGTAGGTTATCTTTGGGGTTAACGTTTTTCATACCTCCCCTTTAGAGTTGACCCTATTTGTAACGTAATTTTAAAACATCATATCAGATGATCCAGAAATAAAGTAAACGAACTTTTCCTACGTTTGTCATGTGTTTAGTTCAGGTAACCTCAGCAAGTCGATAACTGTAACAAAAAGAAACTTGATATGAAAACAATAACCATGTGCGAACGTGTTGTGTAATTTAACATTCAAACTGATACATGTGCCTCGAACTGAAGGTCATGCCATGTCATTAACAGGAGGTAGAATCGAACATGATTAAGCGTGTCGTTGCTTTTTCATAATGCTGATATGAATTCATGTGATCCGATATTCTCCTCTTGAAACTGTTCCATAATCACTAAGTTAATTACCGGTCGTCAGTGTGACCACATAACGTCTGGACGCGGGTAATGAATAGAAATGATCCAAACTTAACATTTGCCCCCATAAACTAAAATGGTACGTATATACCGAAAAATGATCGAATGTAATTCTTTATAGCCAAGCTGCCCCGTGCCACTGCAAAGTCCAGCATCCCCGAACACCCCACATCAAGTAAGCATCGGTAGAAGACGAAGCATAATCAAGGTGATTTAATTACTATAGCACATATTAAAAATCGATTTTAGTTTTCGTAAAGTTTGGATTTGAACCAAAAAAATCACCGGCGTGTGTAATTATAAAGGATGCTTCGCTTTTTAAGTTCTGAACAAAGAAAACTTAAATATTTGTGTCGCCTTTTTTGTTCTTATATACAGTGTTAAATCAATTGTTCCAAAATTTTACATTTTTGTGTTGTGTTTTTAAAGTGTCGTTTCTATTTTTAGCACGACTTTAATTGCCTATTACTGCTATACCCGTAATTATACCAAAGAGTCTCATTTACTTAATTGGACAACTTGCTAGTGTACAGAGCATGTGCCAGGTAAGCATTTTCTTGTCGGCTGTGAGTAGGTCTTGTTATGAAATGGGACTTATAAATTTAAATTTGTGTTTTGAATGCATCCTTTTTAGCCCAGTGTGTTTATGCTCCATCGGGTCTTAATTTATTATAAATATTTACGTTGGATTTTTCCGCTTGAATGCTAAATTTCGATCATCGTTTATTGCGGTATTGATTTTAGATGCTAAATTCCGGCCCAACCAAAATGCCGCTTTCTTACTTCACTTCTACTGAATCAATATGTGGTCGATTTAACCGCTGACCGTTTTCGGGAGTCATTTAAAACTGTTTGCCGCACCAAATCACATTACAGTTCTTGTGCCTTAACTTTTAGCACTTCTGCTGCAGCCGGGTCTTATTAATAGAATAATGTACCAGAACTTGCAACGTAAATAGATTGTACCGGGGTTCATGGCACCCATAGTTAGCTGCTCTTCGTACACATAGCCCAGTGTGGCAACGGCATGATTGCCCATTATAAACCAGACGCAACGCTGCACTTATACCAACAAACAACCGCCGGTAACCACAGGTTGCGCATAATTTAAGCTATAGATTGCAGGCCCAACTCTGTTTTAATTTCCGAGTATGCCCTCTCAGCTTTGTCGTTTCAGTGCGTTCCCGCTTACTTTCTTGTCATACAGCAAGACCCCGAATTGCATACAGTGTTTTATTTAAAAGTTTTCAAGTTTTTACGTTATAACGTCAGTGGGTAAGGCTTAACGCATGGATTTAAAAAAAAGTCTAAGCGCAGAGCGCTAATGATATTTTGACGTTTCGGAAGGCAGCATGAAATTATATCGATCAATGGATTAAATAAAACCTTTGAATATAATAAAATATTACTAGACCCTTTGCTGCCAAATGCAACGTATTAGCTCAATTCCAGGCAATACTTGCGCAGCATTTTCTCGCTCCCTAACTATTGATCCTGCGTAAACAGTTTCCTCCAATAAGATTAGTTCCCCAAGTTGCTTAAATAATTCATCCATCAGCCCGAAATATCTTGTACGACCGCTGATTTACTCTCTTGTCCTCCGAGTTAGTGGTATTTCCGTACACTGATCCAAATTAATATTGATGTGTGACGCCTTGGTTACATCGTTTAATTTCTTTTACACAGGCGCGATATTGCCACGACCGACCGCGGGAATATTTCGTTTGTTTGGCGTCCGTTGCTATTTCCCCAGAGTATATTTCGTGGTTCGTTTATCGATACGATTTAACGTTTTATAAAAGATACGTAATCCGTTTATCCCCAAATGCCGTTGTTGTTATAAACCAAGTTACATTGTATAGTATATACCCTAATACCAGTTGAAATTTAGTTACTTTTTTGCTTAAACTACTGCATTCTAAGCCAAAATATAAAAAAGACAAACATTTTTCGCAATGTAACTCTTCCATTTTCAATCAATTGGAGTTCAACAGCGAAAATCTGACTATCGTTTTTTTGCTTAGGCTAGTAGAGCAATTGTTTTTTACACTCAAACCATCACTTAATTCCATGCAGGACTCTCCAAAATTTACCCTTAGTTACAACGATAATGTCGGTAATAGCACGACAACGTTTATATTTACAGATGTTTGGCCTTTTTATCATTATAGCAGCGCCAATAAACTTTGATAACATAGGTTTCGAAGACTGCGAATTTCATTATAAGCTTATCGTTGTTTCGTTTATTTGCTTTGGAGACCGTGTCACCCTCTCGGTCCCAAGTATGATGATAATCAACTTGCCAATCATGCTCGCAGGCAATATATTAAAAGTCACCTGAACTTGTGTCCCACTGAGCCGTCCTTTTTAGTGTGAATCATCAAATTTGTGCGAGTTGTCCGGCTTCCATTCGCCAGACCTCATTTCCCATGTGCAGTCTGTCCAGGAACCCGACGCCAGGTGTCAGTAGAGATTCATGCATTCCGAAACGTGAACCGCGGTTCTTAATCCAACATGGCACTGCCCGGACCTCTATCTGCACAACAGCATAGTGCAGACGTTTAAAAAGTTAGTTAAATCGGCAATTGGCGTATTTGTATTGAAGTGTAACGTCACCGCCCACATACAGTGTTAAGTGTCATGTGCTGTAATGTTAATAACGTAAAATGGAATTGTTTCCAAAAGAATTATTTTTTTATATTATTTATATACAAATATCGTTGACACAGTTTTCCGTCTTGTAATAAACATCTTAATATTAATTTTGAATAACGACCTCTCGTGTGTCCAATTTACCTTTTTCTCCTGGGACTGAATTTCATCACCACGACCGTGTTTCGATGTACGTCAATAGTCCTCCAACTTACACCATATTACGCTTTGCCCGTAACTCAGCCCGTTGCCCTATAACGAAAAAGTATCTAAAGGTTATTAGTTTTAGTTACCGGTATAACATGTGCGTATTTGTGGCTAAACGCTAGGTGAATACAAAACAGTGGACATTATAGCTTAGAATTACAATGTTAACTCCGTACTGCTGGTAGACTTAAGATAGCCACAAACGTACGTTTTGAACTGCTTTGTGTATTAGAGGTAAGGAGCGTGATATACTGGGCAAACAGTTGCCGTGGTCCAATATCAACTTTTTTTACCGTAAGTAGGTTTATAAAACAAATAAAAATAAAGCCTGTACTCTAGCGGGCGGGGCTCAAGATTACTGTTGTTTGCAGTACAATAAATATCAAACTTGTCAAACTATTACTACTTTTGTTTATTCAGGCAATCCTACAATCGACGCCCTTACTTCGCTGTTCGACCGTTGTCGACGTAGTTAATATTGATTTGTCAAAGTTGTACCCACATGTCATTATAATCTCCCATTTTAAAATTGACATCCCAATTTTGTGGTCAGTAGGCATAGCTGTCTGTCCCACATTGATATGTAGGCGTTTTCGCATCGACAGCGTCATATCGTAATGTCATTTTAATAATACGGCTTCAATGAACAAAGCAGGATAAGATGGGCATTTTTTCGATTGGTTTCTTAAGCGTTTTTATTGAAAGAATTTTCGGCTGCAGTGTTTTGTTTGGTATTGACGCCCGTGAGTTCGTGAGTTGTAATCGTAATAGCATACAAAACCAATAGCGTTTAGGTCTTTTCCCCCCGTTAGTCTGTAAATGTGGATGAAATTGATAAAATCAACAAAAGGCAGTCCTACTCAACAATGTATCTGCGTCTGTAATAGATACACAAACTATTAATTTACCACATGTAATAATACAGATTGCGTTTAAAAAAATTCACTTTATGCTGGCATCAAGGTAACCGCTTTTTGTTTGTTTACTACTAATTTTACTTTAGTATAAGGTCCAAGGTTAAAGAACTTATTCACAGGAGACTTAAATATTTTGTTTGGGTGAGTATTCCAGACCCCTTTATTTTTGTAACTATTTACCCACCCGACCATTTAATACCCCCAAATTTTCCTTTAATTATGGTTCTATTTTGCAATATGTAAGTGTCTATCTGTACCTACTACCTACGCATGCAATGTTGGTGGACTCCCGCCGACTGAACATGCATCAACAGCCGCAAGCTGATTCAGCGGATGCCGGTGACTTATGTCTGTATTTCGATTTGAATATTCTAATTTTCGTTTCGCTGACGTGCGACACTGGGTTTGAATGCCGCATCAGGTACACGATGACTGCTGCATACGACATATAAACGGACTTATTTAGCGCGCACACACACACATGCGCGCTATGCACCGAACACACGCCTGCCAACGCACTCTAAGCTTCATTTCCGGCGTTTCAAACCAGCAGTTCGATTTCATAGCACCGAACTTTGCTGTTGGTTGTCCAGTTATGAGATACTCAAAAGGCTTATTTGTCCAGCGTAACAGTGCAGTAAATCAATGAGCTAACAGTAAAGATTAACGACTAGTATTTTCTTTATTTTGTTCTGTATTATACAAGTACAGCGGAGTCGTTCGTTATCTGCGTTTGTTGAGGATATTTTTGCTATACCAATTTTCATCTGATTTTTTTCGGACTTTTTCTGTGGCGCGATAGCCAGAACAAACTACTATACTGTACAATAACTGTAATTATGTTCATTGTTTATGTCGTCTCTCGCTGTCTGATTTCCTGCATTTGGTCATGGTCATTGTAATTCCGTTTCCGGAATTTTGCCCTGCGGTTGTAAAATAACAATGTGTGAAATCGATAAAGACTGAGCGTACACTAGTGGTTGTATTGTACTCCAATATCTTCGCCTGAATTAACATCATAACTGTCCATATTGTTGTGCTGCTATAAGCTTTGTTTAATGACACCGCTGGAGCTAGCTCTCTACAGTCTATCTGTTCCAGCGACAGCAGGGCTGTTTATAATTTCCACCCGCTAATTCCCTGGTCGCCTTCCCTGTAAATTGAAACTCACGTGTGATTTTATTGATCTCGGGTGATAAGCAATGCTTTTTATTTGAGTGCCTTAATCGGGAGCGTAGTGGTTATTAATTTTGTTCAGAGGAGGTTTGACGTATTTACAAGGCAGGTGTCGCATTTGTCTACATTGATTTTCCAGTGTGTTTACGAATGTTTGAATAGCATAAAGCGTCCAGAATGCTTTGTAATTCGCAGCACGCCATGACAATAAAACCTTTAGATAGTGGCCTTCGCATTGGCAAAGAAAATGACATCAACTTTTTGGTTTGTATTAAAGTTATTGCTTTAGACAGCTGTAGTACTATTTATTTATTTATGATGCAAGGCTGAAATACGTAAAATTCGACTCTTTGTATTGTATATTATGCATTGGCGTTTTTAATGACATTTTTTTTTGTTATAATTAATCAAGCTTAAAGTACCGTACCTTTTTTTTAAAGTACACCAAGGGAATTTCGAGTTTAATTTGAAATTGTAAGGTCAAAATCTAGTTTAGATAGAATTAATCGTCTAAGTCGATCCTTGTGAGGAAGAAAGCACAGGCACTTGTCGAAATACCTCATGTCAACTGTGGGGTGATCTGTTACTGTGTGTTGTATTTAATTAATACGTCGTAACTACACGTTCCAGCAGAATCTATTAATCCATCGGGTTCAACCAATGTCGGTGAATTGCCTTGCTAAAGAACAGGGTACATATTATTATTGCAAATCAAAATTATGTTGCATTTCTATATCCGACAACGGACAATTGTCTTGTACCTGAGCATTTATAGTTTTTTTAATATAACATTGGTGTTCTTATTAATGCGTTCCACTTCAAAAGTGTACTAGTATGGTGTAACACTCGAGCGGCCTGATTGTTACTCGAAGAACAAAACTTTATGATTCATCTTGGCACTATCACATTCGTGTATATATATATAAAGAGGGAGAGGCAGAGAGAAGAGTTTGGGAGATTTATATAATCGAATATATATAGTTTAACATTCAAATTAGCAGTTTAAGTGATGCTAGTTACTATCATACAAGGCTCCTAGGCGTATATTATATACAAATATATTATATAAGCAAATAGAGTAACTCCCGAGAAAGCTATGGCAGCCCGAACGCCCGTATAGTCGACTTCCTTCCTTCTATTCATACTGGTACTTTTATATTGCAGGAATATGCCTATATAACCACGCACTCACGTTTGTAACGTGAAACTGGTGATTGGTTTAAATTTGATATTTTAGATGTGCAACGTTCGCAACTTTTTAAAATGCCTGTACAGATTCCAAACTAGTAGTTAATGTTGGCAGTTTTCCCTTCAGTTTTAATATTTGTTGCTTGCAATTAACACGTTCTACAAAAAAAAAAGTCCAACAGTAGAGTTTTTATGACATAAAATGTTAACCACTTATAGTCACAGTTTAAAAACAAATACGTTTGTGTCATTGGAGTTATCGGTTTTCTGCTCCATACATTTCCAACGTCACGACATCAAGTTGATTTCAAATATTGTCGATTAACAGCGAACACATACTGAATGCGATTATCGATCTTCCGATTGAAATCTTGGGCTTTCGCACATTTATACTCGTGCAGCCCACCATTTTAGGTAGAATTTTAAGAATATTGATCAAACAGAAACCAAAAACGGAGGGTTGTTTACTACCATTCCCTACTATATGTGTGGTAGAGTGTCTCTAAGCAAGCCATATTTTTTAAAGTTGGCAGCACTTGCTGACTAGCACACGTTCACACACACACACTCACAACATGTAAACACCAGAAACACCAGTACAGGGTGCACGAGCAGGTTATCCATTTGATATCATGTCGTGACTATGACTAGTAACGCGACTTCTCCGCCTACGCAATAAAAAACTTTCAAAACAAACCATACAACGTTGGGCATACATGTAGTCTAGTCATTTTTCGAATATTGGAAAGTCGCACTGCCTTCGTTTTTACCGTTTTGCGAAATAGTGTTTCTAGTCCAGTGATTACTTTTTCCCTTTTGTATATTGCGAAAGTGTAATATATATTCACAAAACTCTAAGACAGCTGGTATCGAATGTATTGGAAATATATATATATAGATAAGTACGCGAGGCCAGAACGAGGTTAACTGGCTTTCCTATACTTCCGATCCAAACAACGCGTCGTATACAGCTGTGCTAGTTGATTACCCACCACGTTTATTCACCTGCGCGAATTAATTTCGTGCAGCCACTTATTCTGCAAGAAAGGGTTTGTGATAAATTTACAACAGCCACCAAGTGCTAAGTGTAAAATTCAACTTTAGTGCTAAGTGTAAAATTCAACTTCAACTTAGAATAGACTTGAATACACTCAGCCAGATATCGCATGTCCACAGTCGAGTTAGCTATAACATAGTATTTGTCGTGAATGATAAATAC
>CH002323.1:474529-493373 GCA_000149265.1 Ciona savignyi
AGTACCGCTTACTTAAAATGAACACAACTTTATATTAACCCCGGTGCGCTAAAACTAAGTTTCATTGCCATTAAGCAAATTCCTTTTTTGGAAAACATAATTTGAGTAGTTTTAATCGTCATGATATTTATTTATTATATATAGGTCCGTCGTTATTCTAAATTTGCTGTACATTACAAGCGAAATATAAAGTATAGTTAAATTTGGTACTGTACAGTGTGTGTCTTTGCTTCGTGTTCAACAGACTTGAGAATTACCAGACTTTGAAGAGGGTCAATCTTTGCCTATCTCTGTAAAACAGCCCATCGTGCTATAGTTGTTAGTGATTTTGTAATATTAAAACCAGCAAGAGGGCCGTTTCCGCGGTTAAGGCATCAGGCAGACGTTGCTAGAACCCAGGACTTTATTAAATTAGAACGGTCCTGTGGCCGAATCATTATTAAGCGGTTTACCACAGCTAATTAAATATAAATTGTTTGCTTTCCCATACTTCCGATCCAAACAACGCGTCGTATACAGCTGTGCTAGTTGATTACCCACCACGTTTATTCACCTGCGCGAATTAATTTCGTGCAGCCACTTATTCTGCAAGAAAGGGTTTGTGATAAATTTACAACAGCCACCAAGTGCTAAGTGTAAAATTCAACTTTAGTGCTAAGTGTAAAATTCAACTTCAACTTAGAATAGACTTGAATACACTCAGCCAGATATCGCATGTCCACAGTCGAGTTAGCTATAACATAGTATTTGTCGTGAATGATAAATACTGTATGACTTCGTGTTCATTACATCCAATATAGTTCACGCACTGTTCGTTGCTTTGTTCAATGACACGCACAACATAAACGACACTAAGACTAATCATGGAATCTTGAATTTGCCTTATTTTCACTGAAATTATCACCCTTCCCGCAAAACTATTGGTTATTTCGTGGCTTAATTAACACACCACTTACACATCTTGTAGATTCGATAAAATACTTGTTTAAATACCGTGTAAAATATACACGCAATTGTCGGTGTTACTTAACATTGTATTTTAAAACAAGGTCTTATTCAGTAGGTATGTTTAACACAGCCGTGCGTAATTAAGTTAATCCGTTGTATTGTCAATTATGTTTATTTACTCGCTAATGGTAAAATGCCCAAGGCATTCCACTTATAGGCGCGTGCTGAGAGAGGAGGTTAAGTCACGTCTTCAAAGTTTGTTTCTTATTTTTGATTGCGATATCTTTTTCATTTTATATTCGCGAACAAATAGAATCAAGAGATTTTCACTACAGTATATGTCTGGCATGTAAATTTAATTTTGAAATGCGCCAACCGTTACGTTTTCAAATTTTTCCCATTGGCCTAATTGGAACTTGTTTTTTTCTTCCTTTGACATTGGCCTTATAATCTACGTGTATTAAATTAGGTTTCTATAAATACCGACGTTCATGTCAAATTAAGGTTTGGCTGTTTAAAAGCAATATTGGAAAAAGAGACAGATTATCGACATTGCACGTTGAATGTTCATGTTCGGCCATGCATTTTCCCCTTCTCCTTAAATTGATTGCATTAATATGTCGGCTACCGATCCAATGGCTGACTGTTCGAATCATCGTGGATTTGAATATAGCTGGATGACTTCCGTTTTAGTGTGCAGCAAGGCATTGGAGAAATTCCAGTTCGAAAGTATCTGATGTTTATTGTACATTTGTGCGGAGGAGTACTATGTTTAGCAAAGGTTTGACACATAGCTAAGAGTAGTTTATCCGTACGCGTTACACTAGTCGTTTGCAAGACGTTTTAGCAACCGTTTTAGCCGAGTATCTTGTTTCGTGGGCAATAATTCTGCCCACAATTTTGCGCGGCTCTGGTTAACCTTTCCGAATTCGACTTGTCTTATCGTGGTTGCAACATTGGCGTTTTTCAAGGAAGCTTTCAGGGATAACGTCCTGCCAGACCAATCAGATTGGGCATTACATACCAATTGATCTCTCTTCCCTGGGGTAGGTTGTTGCTTCTACAACGTAGAAGACAACAGGTGTTCAGAGACGCTGCACACACGTCATGATACTTCAAAGTTGCGATTAATTAAACAGGCCAATCAATGAGGCAGGTGGACAGTCTTCTTCAGGCACAATTAGGTTTTTCTATTAATAATTATATATTCCCTTATTGGTAATTGACCAGTATTCTGGATATTTTTAAGTTCTTAGAAAAGATGTAGTAATTTACATTAATTATATGTTTCCACTTTCATCACATGAATTAGAATTGTTTAGGTTTTAATATATAATATTTATTAATATACTTCTATTAAATTTTAAACAAAACGCTGACCATCAGATTAGGTGAAAGATGAATATTAGAAGAGATGTAAGCCTATTCAGAACACTGTATGAATATTAAATTAAATCTGTGTTGTTAAGAGTGTATAATATAGCCTTTTATTGTAATGGTAGTACAACTATGTTCTGTAAAATTCAGCATTTGGCAGTATATGATTTAAAAAGAGAACTTTACTGGATATTACAATAAGGTTGTCCACATGCCATGTAAATCTATTATTGTCATTCTTCATATAAAACACCTGTTTTATACAGAACAATTAAAGACCTTAAAGTTTGTTGCAATTTAAGGAGCAATCTAAAAGGAAAGGGCAGAAAGGCAGTAAAATTAAAGTCATATAATCAATTTGACCACAACCTATTTCGGTATTTGGATAAATAACAAGTACAGCCAGATGTTTTTGTTTTTTTGCTTAAGACCACAATTTAAACAAACGCACAGGAACATATTATGCCAGATGTTGGTTCCCATGTGCAGAGTGAATGTCAAGCTTAGTATTTCATAGACGCCTTATCTGCTTATAGATTAACAAATGAATAATGCATACAGTCTTATGCAAAATATTGTTGTGGCCATCAATGCAGTTGCATTCAAACTCCTTTATTAAAGTGCTTATGTTTTAATAGGTTAAATAAGAAGTACAGTGTTATTTCTTAAATGTTTATTTGAGCCTAAATTTGTGACTGTAAGCCGTATGACAGTTGACTACCTGATTTTTTTTTATATTTTAATATCTGAATTTGATTCAATTTTCTTGATTATTTTTTTTTATTTTTATCTTTTGTGTATAGTTATACCATATATATCTTAGTTAAGCATTGTTCCATATACATGTTACTGTTAGTGTTTCAATGCAAAAGCTAATGTAACCATGTATGGTCTATGTTTTTCGTTACACAGAGCTGTGGATTTTAGTTTTATGTGTGTTGGTTGCTTTGTCTTTAATTAGTGGTGTCAACATCTGTGCACTTCTCAGTTTTCATTACCCGACATGGCATGGAACACGTTATGTCAGCATGATTCAGACTAAGGAGAATATCTAGTTGAACATACAGTATCCAACTTTGTTTGATGCAATGGAGTCGAAAGTAAACCTTGAAAACAACAACCACCTGCTGGATACTCAGGATCAGAGCTCGAAAGGTTGTAAAGATTCTTCAATCAAGGATTCATGTTGTAGTCATGATTATTCAGCAATGGATGAATGTGCAGCTGCTGAATGTTTGAAAAATCGTAAAAACAAACCACCGAACCTGCAACTGAGCGAAGAGATAGATGATGAGTTTCTTGAACCAGGACCAGCATCCTGTATTAGTGGATCTGATATGTCCACTTCCCCAGATTCTTCCCCGTTTGTTACTCTGCGGACTAGAATTATAAAGACTCTGGATGCTGGAGCATCACTTAACTCTCCGATGGTCAAACGAACATCCCGTCTTGATGAGATCCTAGAGATCCCCGATGTTGCTGCTGCATTGGTCCGTGATGAAGGGTATGAGCTGTTGATCCAGTCTCGAAGACTGAGTCGAAATATGAATCCATCCATTGCTGAGAGGCAGCAAACTCCCAAAATTTTATCGAAATTCACATTTGACCATGATGTATCGGGAGCAGACACTGAGTCCACATCAAGCACGGAGTCTTCAGCGCTGGGAAATGCAACCCAAATCGTGTCTCCTAATCTGGAACATTCATATCAAAGTGAACGGCGTCGCATACCCACTGGTCCCAGTAAAAAGAGTCAAGTATCGCCCTTGGAACTCATATCCGACAACACAAGTGTGGCAAAAGCATTTGGGGTTCAAGTTGTTACAAAAGAACAGAATGTTCCACAGTCTCCCACACAAATTCCTGTGAATGACAACGAGTCTAGCACACCGTATTCAACTCCGAAAGTTTCCCGAAAATTTTTCACTCGTCTAAAAACAAGCATGAGCCGATCATCCAGCAACTCCAGTATAGAAGGTTGGGAGTCACTAACAAGGGCCTTGGCACGTGTTTCGAAAAATTCCAACGAACCACTTCCACTTTCTATATTAAAGAAACGTATTGGAACTACGAATGTTAATGGGTTGCGGGTTCCACCAGTCATCCAGGTTTTATTTCAAAGTTTTCTTTTCCGTATCATTTCCGAAATAACTACTTTAGTAGTTTTTTCCTATCACTACTGTAGCTAGTTGTACTTTTCTTTATCAATTCAAAGTTTTGTTTTAACTGTCCATTTAAAATTTAAGGCTTTTATATTTACATAATATACCTGTGAGAAATTGGTGAAGGTGGCATTGCTACTATTATTGAGTAAAGTGTAACAGAAGGTGTGGTGCTGTAGCTGTCCACATTTGAATAATCCTTAAATAATATTATACATTTTCGCGGAAATTTCGTCTCATTGCACTGAGCATCATTTTCCTATGGCATAGTAATAAATAATATTGTTTTCAACACCATTTAAGCCTAAGTTGTTCATCATGTTAATCGTACACAGCTCTTATAATCTAAAAACTTTCCATCATTTGCATTTAGTAACTTTTAAACTGTGTGACTTCAAAGTTTTATTTATGAAACCAATCCTCTGCAACCTAAGCCTGCACCATTCGTTTAACATCATTGGACCTTTATCTTATCTTACCACGCATTTAACACATTTGTGCACTTATATAATTATTCAGTTATAACTCATGCTGTCTATAACCTGGTCTTTCCACAGGACCCTGGAATGAAGTCAGCCATCCACAAGAAAACCGTCTCATTTAGTCGATTACCAAGTGAAGCATGCGTAAAGAACGCCACAGATTGTGTGAATCTTATGCAAGGTGGTCACCAGTTTGTTAAAATGAGGTCAAATTCAAGAGTCTACAACAGATTATATTGGCTTGATGATGCAAACAAGTAAGTTAGTTATTACTATTAAGACATACCATGCTGAATGTTTGATTTTCGATCATTAAAAATTTGTAATGTTTACCCTTTTTTTTATTAAATGATTGAATCTCAAACTTGCTTTTTATTTTTTTATTTTGATATTTTGCATTAAATTTTCTTCACAGCTCCTCTAATTAGATAAATCCGACGCTCCCAGCTTAAAGTTCCAATAATTTTCTTCTTAGTTGTTTACGTTGGGAACCATCTAAGAAGGACTCCGGCAAAGCACGTATTGAAATCTCATCTGTGCGCGAAGTCCGGCCCGGAAAGGCAACAGAACTCTTCCTGACTTCCGACATCGCTACTCACTTCCCAGATGAGTGCTCCTTTTCCATTATCTACGGAGAAATGAAGACTCTTGATCTTATCGCCAATTCTGCTGATGAGGCTAATGTTTGGGTCACAGGTGAGCTATTTTGGGCTCTCTGATTGTGTGATCTTTTTGTAAATAATTTATACAAAAACTCCAAAAAATAATAATTTGCTACCAAATATTACTATTACAGTGTATTACTAATCACCATTTGTATCGCTACTAGCACTGATTAAACTGCATATACCTGGCCGCTGGGAGTTGGGAGCTTGGGACTAATTTTATCTGGCCACAATAAATTTGTTTTTTCAGCTTTCATGAAAGTGTAACAAAAATGTTTCTCACATTACATGGATGTGAATGTAATTTTATATATCACTGATCAAATTTATAGTTGTAAAACTATATAGCAAAATTAAAATATTTTTCTTGATTTTGTTTAATTTTAATTAGAAATCTCATCTTGCTAGGACCCTATTAGTGTTGGTTGTGTCTCCAACAATACTAGTGTGAAAAACTTATAGATTGTTCCTGCAAACTTATGTTTTATTTGTTTCATGTAAAGTTCAATGAGTTTAAAGGCTTACTGCAGCAACATACTGCATCTTACCCTAAACTCTTAATTAAATCGAGTTATTGTACAAAACACATTGATTAATATAATATAGGAGAGCTTACACCATACACATATAAACTACTTTCATTAGTAATGTTAATCAGTGTCTTGTGACATCCCATGTTTAGTATTTATCTATGGTGCTACACTGCTGCAATCTTATAAAATGTGACAAATTAAATCAAATAAAAATTAGACTTATGTAATTTACGTTTACTAGCTCCTCAACTCCGTTTTTCATTTATTTCAAAAGACTTTTTAATTCTCAAACATATAAATAATAATACCAGCTTTGCATACTGAGCAAATACATGTTGCAAATAAAACTTTTTAGAAAAATTCTCAATATAACCCACCCCTGCCCCCACAGGGTTGCGATGTTTGATGAGTGGACAGGACATGGACGGGCTTCGAATGCGGACCGATCTCCGAGATTCCTGGCTTGGTTCCACCTTTGATGATGCCGATATTAATAAGGACGGCCTCCTTGATGAAAATGAATCCCTTAAACTAATAACTGTAAGAAAAATCAGTATAAAATATTTCATTTTAAATATACATTACAAATTTCGCCTGTAAAAGGCTTCAATAAAATAAATAATAATTCCTAAAAACTATTTTAAGCACGCAAATACGGAGATTCGATTTTTATTTTATTGTTTACTGTTGTGAATAGTTTCACTCCTGTTTTACGATTTGTTGTGTTTGTTTCACTCTGGGTGAAAAGTCATTGGTATTGGAAAAAAATCATGGTGGCTCCTCATGTTGGCGGTTATTAATGCCTTTCAGAAATACAACTAATATGTGACATGGTGGTTGCAGCTTGCTTTTATCTCAAAATCTCTTGTTTTTCAACCTTAGCACTATTACACTAGATTAAATTGTTATCCCGTCTGGCAATAAGATTATTTTTTTTTATTTACTACTTACTAATTCTTCCATGACAGAGTTTAAGTGGAGGGGTAAGGGAGTTGCAAGTGAAACAGAAACTTCAAGAATACCTCCAGCTTCGTGGCAGGGACAAGTCACTTTTAAGCAGAGATGAATTCATCGAAATTTTCAAGGTTTTTGTTTGATTTTATGATCTTAGTGAATTAACTGAGAGAACAATTCAATGGAGATAACCTCTCATATAATTATGCAACACCATTTTTTAAATAAAAACGAATGAAAGTAAATTTTTTTACCCAACACAGAAAATACAGAACAATTTGCTCAAATCTTATGCCTGCGTCAAATTTGTTCTACATTATTAATTAGCATTTCCCAACAATACTTTAATAATTGAACTAATTATGGGCAAACACATGATTGATCATTAGGTTCGGCTGTCATCACAATTGATTTCTATATGGCTAATGAGAATATCATTGATTAAGAAGTTCCTGGCAATAAATTAGGACAAATTCGAAATTATCTGTATGTAGCCTGTGTCTACATTGTGTACACATAACAACCCAACTGCCCATTTAATTTAGTATATTTAAATGTTGTTTAAAATCCAAGAAAATGTGCCAACATTTATCAGAATCAGTTTTCTAGATAATGGTTTTAGAATGCCATGCCAATCAGTGCTAGTATTGCCCTGTGTGCAAAACAAATTAATTACTGAAAATGCTATTTCAATACCAATAAATGAATAAATTTATGCTGTCTGCCATGCAACCGGAAGGTAGTTGGATCAAAATCAACCCCTCAGTATTCAGTTTTGTCCTTAACTCCTTATAAAGCACTTAGACAACATTACATTAGGTTAATGGGGATTAATGGAATAAAACAGTAGGAACATCTGAACTCTAATTTATATAACACACTGCAATAGCTCTTGGAACGAGATATTGAATGTGAGGTAATCAGACGATTGCCTGTGTTTAACTCCACATGCATTTTCCATTTATTAAGAAGATAAACATTTTCTGTCCTTAAAAGGTTATCCGATCTTCAAAATCTTTTATTTAAACATTTTCTTTAACTATAAGTGGCATTTGTGAATAGCACCCAATAATTGGCACATTCCCACCACATTGCCACAATACACATCATAACAGCGATTTGTTATCAGGATGTGGCCACAAGACCCGAGATCTACTTCCTACTTGCACGCTATGCGAGCGGAGATGACAGGTTGACCTTGGATGACCTTTTGCTTTTCCTCGAGTCGGAACAAGGTGAATTGTTCCTTCGGGTTCGGTATATCAGAATGCCTTTGTGATTTTACGAGCAACGTTTTATAAAAAGGTCAAAGAGAGAAGTTCTAAAAGTTGCAATTTATAAATAGAAGATTCTGTTTCTTTTTTTGTGCCTTTTTTACAATGGGATCATTCTACTGTGGTGTTCTCATTTAAAAATATTTAAGAAAAATATGTATAGGTTTATTCTATGCTTATCCACATATAAATTCACAACACTTAAAAAATCCTAAGAATATACTCCATGTATATAATTCCTATAATACCCATCATGTGGTATTTATACCATGTCATAACCAATTATACTGTTCTTATAAATTATTATATAATACTTTTAAAATATCCCGAAACCAGTGATAAATACCGAACCTACCTATAATATGATATTAAAAGTTAGTTTGATGTTCAACCCCCATCACATATTTTCACCGCACATGATATTTAAACCATCACATGATATTCAACCCATCACATGATATTCAACCCATCACATGATATTCAACCCATCACATGATATTCAACCCATCACATGATATTCAACCCACCATATGATATTCAACCCATCACATGATATTCAACCCACCACATGATATTCAGCCCATCACATGATATTCAACCCATTACATGATATTCAACCAATCACATGATAATCAAACCATTACATGGTATTCAACCCACCACATGATATTCAACCCATCACATGATATTCAACACATCACATGATATTCAACCTATCACATGATATTCAACCCATCACATGATATTCAAACCATCACATGATATTCAACCATTCACATGATATTTAACCCATCACATGATATTTAACCCATCACATGATATTCAACCTATCACATGATATTCAACCATTCACATGATATTCAACCCACCATATGATATTCAACCTACCACATGATATTCAAAATATGATAAAATTTTAAAATGTGATAATATTGATGTTTAACCAATAACAGGATATTCAACCTATCACATGATATTTAACCCATCACATGATATTCAACCCACCATATGATATTCAACCCACCATATGATATTCAAAATATGACAATATTCATCTCATGACGCAGGGATGACAGGGGTGACTCACGAATATTGCACTTCGTTGATCCATGATTTCGAACCATCGGAAACAATGCGAGCCATACCAGCCCTTGGTATAGATGGATTCACCAAGTTTCTAATGTCGGATAGATGTGGTGTGTTCGACCAGAAGCATACTAAAGTAGGATGGCATTTTTAAACTATTGGACTACTTTATTTTGTTTTCATGAATTCAAACAGTTCTTGTCTAATTAGAAGCCCAATATCCAAATTACATGATTCCTAGCTGTGAATATACCTCTGTATGTGTGCTTAAGATGTTACTTTAAATTAAGCATGAATATTTTAGTACAAATGACTTAGATATAAATTCAATGCCCAAATGACTTGAGTATAAATTGGCATTAAATTTATATCCATTTTTACTATTATCAGTGTTTCATCAGTTTGTTCCAAAATTTTTTACATCCAAGTAACAAAATTTAATTCTCATAAAAATAAAAATTTAGTGCGTACTACATTCTTGTTAAAAAACATTTTTTTATATTGATCAATCCATCTATCTTGGATTAATATAAATTATCGATCACATTTTATAATTGAATAAAATATTCATGCATACGTAATACGTATGCTGTACCGAAAACATTTTTCAATTTTACTTTGTTACAGTATTGATTATGGAAAAGGGTAAACTCACATAATTTACTGTTTCAGGACAGTTCTGGATTTTAAATGTAATCATGTAGATCATGATCAATTGATAGTATATGTCATCGACTTTGAGTCAACTTGTTAACATCGGATAGCTCTGTTGAAACTAAGACTAGAAAGCAGATATTTATTTTCCAACAAAATGTTTTACAAATTCATGGAGAAGTTCCGAATGTACACCTAATTTTACATGTGTTCCTATTTTGAGCACATTTGTTATATTCAAATATTAAATTTAAAAAAACAAAATTCTGCCAAAATTGAAATAACTTGTGTTTAACCACAGCATTATCTGTCCCCCAGGTGTGCCAGGACATGTCACAACCTCTGTCGCATTATTTCATTTCATCGTCGCACAATACGTATCTCATGGAGGATCAAGTCAATGGGCCAAGCAGTGTCAGTGCATATGTCAGGGCGCTCTTAAGGTATCACCAGTTTGTAGACAGTTAAAATCTTTAAATTGCACTTTTCTTAACAAAAATCTCAACATATATCGATTGCTTTATCAATTGCTTGGTTCTTTTGGCTAGATTATCTCATTAACTATTAGCATTATCAAATAGTACTTGGTTTAATACAGCTAATAATACATTAGGACATGGCATGGGAGTGAATCTAATTCTTTGACCTTGTGTCCAGTTCTTAAGTTTGTTTAAAAGAAAGCCAGAATGGATAAATAAAATATATTAGGATGTTTTAAGAATTTGCACTCTTTGGCTTAAAAGCACAATTTACATTATTTAGTATTCAAAAATCTTTTATGAAATAAACTTTTATACCCTTTCGTTGCCTTGTATATCTATAAGATTTTTCGCATAATTAAAATGCAGTTGTACATGCACATTGCATTGGACACTGCATCCATCATATGTTTGTGTCCATTAACCATAAAATCTTCATTCAGGTGCTGTAGATGTGTGGAGTTGGATTGTTGGGATGGTCCGGACGGTCTGCCTGTTGTTTCACACGGCCACACTCCAACTAATAAGTGAGCTTTCTCTTTGCATATGTGTAGATTTGTTTTTAAATGTTGTCTTTTTTAAACGACTTTTCCAATTGGCCAAATACAAAAGTGAAATGTTATATAAATTAACTGTATTATGATACTTGCCACCTGTTCATCTAATCACAAGTTATAAAAAGATAAAAAAACTATGTATTTATCTTGCTGTAAAATTTGAACCCAGTGTGTATTACATGTTCTTTAAATATAATGGAATGTAAGATTAAGTGTTGCAAACACATATATATATACATACATACATACATATATACATAGTTGTTTTTTTCGATTAATTTAAATTGCCACGAAGGAATATTAAATAAGGCCATTCAGTGTATTAGATAAAAAATCAATACAATGTTTGAAGGCTTACATAAAGGACCCATGGAGCTCGGAATGGTTTATTGGCAAGTCTGATAAATCAATCGATACAGAATCTGCAAATTTTATTAAAATTTAAATTTCGAGATAATGTACTCGTGCAGCAAAATCATTTGAAGCATAATGTACAGGATTTATTTTAAATATAACTACAAGGTCAAAACAGTACTATTCAGTACAGCTGTATAAATATTGATCCGTGACATTTTAACATCGACTGAAATCTCTCTAATCTGTCCCACAGAGAATTCCATGTTTACATGTTTATAGTGAAAGATAGCAAACAGATTTGATTATTTATATCAACTAACACATCACGATCTAATACAAATACAACCACTACCCACCCGATTACTTTCACATCGGTTTATCACTGAGTCAGCTTATTAAAATCTACTTGGTTTTCTTAATTCTAATGTCTCTTAATTTAAAAACAACTTTTTTTTTCAGGATTTCCTTCCGACAAGTGATTGAGGCGATCGGAGAGAGTGCGTTCCGCAATTCCACTTTCCCTGTGATCCTGTGCATCGAGAACCACTGCAGTGAAGCCCAGCAAACCACCATGGCTGCCGACATCAGACAGGTGCTGGGGGAACGGGTGTACACACAGGTACGTACTGTCGTATGTTAATCGCTTTTATGACGGATTTTAGGAACTAAGAAGGGACTGTTGTTTCTGAGATAAAATTAAGAGAGATGGACTGTTACTTTTAATGTTTTAGACCTTCCAACCATATAATACTGGCCATAGTATGCATTTCTTGAGCTGTTTTATACATTTTTAATTCCTTCCTAAACTATGTTCGAATAAAAAATTCTGTTGTTTTTTAAAAACTGCTGCGATTTAGGATTTGTCAAGCGAGTCCTCACATCTTCCCTCCCCCGGTGCTCTGCAACGTCGCTTCCTCATCCGGAGCAAAAAGCTGCCACTAGAGTGCACAGAAGAGGTCGGATATGTCACTGATGAAGATGAGGGTTCGGAGATTGATCAGGTTGGGGAAATTCCCATTGCATTTATGTTAACCCTTTAAGCAGAGAGGCTTAAATAATATGAGTAAAGGCAAAAGCAATTTTTTGTTTTCTATTGAAATATCTTTATTCTATTACCCCTGACGTGTTATACCATTGGTAAGCTTTGTCCAAAGTGGTATGCTAGCTTCCCTGATCACATGAATAAACAAATGGACAACAAAGACAAATTTAATGCTAATCATTTTGAGACGTCTTAGAAGTTCTTTATTTCAAACAGTATTATATTGACTTTTTTTCTCAGACTACAAACAAATCCATTTTCTTGGACTTGGTGACTACAAATCCTTTCTCCTTCCGAGCTTTCCAGCTTAATTTACAATTCCCTCCCCCCCCCCAGTCCCCTTCCTCGCCCACCGGTCACGCAGATGGCACGTCACGCTCGAGCAGTGAAGCGGAACGTCGAAGGCCGCTGGTGCGTGATCTCTCCAACCTGGTGTCCATCTGTTCCTGTGTTCGCTTCGTCGACTTTCAAGGACATGAGCGCATACACAAGTATGGAATTCACATGCTTCAATTGAACTTCCGAATTAAAAATTCCCCTGCATAAGGAAAAGCGCAAAATGTTGATTTCAATATTGTACCCAACAGCTGCCAAGTTTGTAGCGTTGATTCCCTAATCCCAAACAAAGTCACAATGCCTTTACTAGTGGTATATCAAACCTATAATTTTGGATATGATATCGAATTATAAGCATGTTCTTAACAAAATTGTTCACGTTTCTCCAAACCAGTGATATCTACTAGAACATATACCTAGACACACGTTGCAGAGGGGCGTATTGACTTTTGTCTTGATTAAACAGATTCCGACTTTCGATAATCTTCTAACCTTCCTCAGGTGCAGTGCCACGTCATCATTACATGAACAAGATGCCGCTAAACTCGTAGAAAATGAAGCCGGAGATTTCGTTAATCATAACAAAACGTAAGTTGGACTTCTTTTTATACGTTTGATGCTGCTGCAACGTGAAGCTGATTGTGCGTGCCGGTTATTCAAGTGTTATAGAAATATATTGATCCCTAAATTAACAGATTCTTTGTTCTTTATTGTAGAAATAAGGGTAAAATGTTTTTTTGTCATTATTAGTACCAGAAATCTGAAAATATAATAAAATATATGTATGTGCTATGCTGTGTATGGGCAATAAAAAACATATTAAGTGTACTTGATAAAAGACCTAGCAGTTCAATGGCAGCCTATTTTACCAGAGGAAACCAAAGTGTGAACTATAAAAAATTGTGGCCCGATTCGAGATTCACATCCGAATGCTTTAAACCGCAGTCTGTGTGCTGAGCTGTACTATACGACCTAAAACAATCATAAAGTCTTCCATTTTCCAGGTATTTAACCCGCGTGTACCCGAGTGGCGCAAGGATGGATTCCAGTAATTTCAACCCGCAGGATTATTGGAACTGCGGTGTACAAATCGCCTCACTAAACTACCAAACACCAGGTAAGAGATGTACCAAGAAACGAACCTTTGCAATGCACCACCCTACCAATGTGGTATTTGGCGTAGACATGTATTCTCGCGTCAGCTACAACACAAAATTTGTAAAGCAATGAAGTAACCCGATATTCGCGTCATACGTTGTCATGTCGGCGCTGCCTCAACACGATTGGAAATAGTCCATGTAGGATAAAAACCTGAAGTAAAAGATAAATGACATATACGACATCTTCAGTGAATGCCCATGGGCATGAATTAAACCATCAAAAGTCCTGTATAATTGAATAGGATTTAAAATCCTATGAATTACACGAGGTTCAGCTAAATTTGGAATAAAGGCTAAAGAATAAGTATTGACGTATGTTTTAAATAGAATGAGCTAAGTTGTTTATTTAAAGAAGCCGCATTTGATACCACGGGGTTAGATGGGGTTATGTAAGTCCAATTTTGAAAATCAATGAAAGACTCGTTTGTGTGTGTAAACAATCCCATATATGACGTCATAATCCTACTGCGTTGACGTCATCCGATTTAACGAATGACCATTTTTGCTAAAATCAATTTCTATTCAAATACGCTCCATGGATAGAAAGGTTAATGTTGTATATAGTAGGTCTCGTTGGGTTCATAGGAATATGACGTTAACTTGTGATAACATAGCTGTACGCAAAGTATATACAATAGCGTTCCTATCGTCATACATAGTTGGTGATCAATTTAAATGTACCTGCCACTGTAGTATCACTTTCTATTGTTTAACAATCACGTCAAATCGCATAATTTACATCGCGCGACAACTGTACGACACACCGGCTTTTAGTGCAGTCCCTGTGTCGTAACGAGTTAGTTCAAATAAGCATATAATAACTAGGGCTGCAACTATATATCGATAATTGCGATACCACTCAGTTACGATACTAATAAATGCGTGTCGCGATTATCTTACCACAGACGCATTATCTTATTAGAGAAACTTTCTTAAACCGGCGTATTTTTTTACAAGTATCTTTGTAGCCCTTATACAAACATGTTGTCTTGTGAACATAATTGTTATCCTTAGTCCAATCCCAGCCATACTAAGTAACTTGGCGCAACATAAGTTTTTTGGTCAAGAAAGTGGCCATCGTCCGCACAAACGTGGTGGCTTCGGAAAATCTTACATTTTGCAAAGTTAGCTTACAAAACCCGCGTTGAATTCCCCCGACGTCATCTGTACACAATATCAAGCAATCCTTATGTTCCAGGACTCATGATGGATATCAACGATGGTAGATTTGCAATGAACGGAGCGTGTGGTTACGTGCTCAAGCCGACCATTATGCGAGACAAGGTACATCGTTGCTACTTTCTCAATCTGCTTTTTGTTTGTTTTTTAAGGCCCTTGGGAAAATACCGACGGGCACTGTAGCTTAGCGTATTTAGCGAATTAGGAAAAATCCTACTTGTGTAACCTCTCATACTTTCTGCCCCGATTTGGTTGAACTATGCTATATATCTGTTCAACTGATTTAAATACATACAAATAGATGCCTATTTATAGTGCATTACAATATTGTGGGCGGGTCCATGGTAACGATACGACTTGGAATGTAGACTATAGAATGCCCGTTCATTCTTTCTTAAACATATTTCTATTATTATTTATGTTAAAACAAATAAAAAATATAACTAATTCACTTGCTTTTATTCGTTAAAAAAGTAATGTTGATTATGACGTCATCTAAATTCTTTTACCCCGCTAGCTGGCGTACTACAGCTGCCAACCACGTGACACGATTCCCGGAGTGTCCCCGAAGATGTTGCATCTGCGTGTCATCAGTGGTCAAAACTTTCCAAAGCCCAGGGGTGGTGGTAAGTGTTCTTAAATTGCCGGGATTTTTTTTCAAATTCGACTACGTTAAGAACTTTGTATCAGCTTGAATCGCTTACCAATAGTTCATTTAATGGGAAATAACCTAACGTTTAAATTCCTTGCCAATCTTGGCCGTTTTGACATCAAAAATAAATTTACTTTATGGCTTAAACGGGCTAAAAAATCGTCCACCATTATATCCAATCGTAGTTACTGTCCCTAACATAGGCTGACGCCTCTACTTAAACACCACCAGTCCTTTTTTATTTCGGCAATGTTACTGCCGTTTTCTTGTCGTTGCGTCGACGAGCAAACGTGTGTGTGCACCCGACCTAACACGATTGCTTTTATCCAGGTGCAAAGGGTCACGTGATCGACCCGTACGTGCTGATCGAGTTATTCGGATTGCCCAACGACTGCTCTGAACAACGGACCCGTACCGCCCCGAATAACAGCGGGGATTCCCCACTGTTCGACGAGTCGTTCGAGTTCCGGCTCAGTCTACCCTCGCTCGCCCTCGTGCGGTTTGTGGTGCTGGATGACGAATTCATCGGCGACGAGTTTATAGGTCAGTCGAGTGTTTGTAATCCCGACTTCCAACTCATGCAGCCGAGTATGAGTGTGTTATTGATTAAATTTACTTTTCACAGGACAATACACCATCCCGTTCGAATGCCTTCTGCCCGGCTATCGTCACCTACGACTGCGCTCCATATTCGACGAGCCGCTAGATGGCGCTACCCTGTTCGTGCACGTCGCCATCACAGAACCGGACACGTCGCCCGGTATTTTCAGTGGTATTGGAAGCGCTGCACAGAACTCGGTCGCTCCCAGGAGCGCAGGGAAACGCAGCAGTGCTGGAAAACGAGCCCGGAAAGGTCGATCCAAGAAAGAAACCGAAGTGTTTTCGGTAAAGGAAATCGGCCTTCCAACCGTCGATGACATCTTTAAAACCGCGCTCACACCGTTAAAATGCGCCACAAACCTCATGGACACTCAGCGCTGGTCGCTAGCTCATTTCCGAGAAACCTGCGGCATGGCGCCGCTCGCCTCCCCTAAGCAGTGTGTACGCGCGCTCGCACAACGCGCTCGTTCCGACGCCGAGTCGCAAGGATCGAATCGGCCGAAACGGAAGCATTCTGTTGCCGCGGACGGCGAGGTGGCCGATGACGGCGCCGCCAAATCGGATATTCGGCGGCGGGCGGCTACGGCGGACGCCACCACGTCGCGCCTGCGTCGTCAGGCGTCGGACTTGTCGCAGTCGTCCACCGACTCCGGGAACAGCAGCGTGCCGCAAATCTGTATCCGCCGTCGCGACCTTCACTTATCGCTGGAACTACGTGGCGCAACCCCGACCAATGAAACGTGGCGAAAGACAGGACTTGCTTTCGATGCCCTTGTCGCCGACGCACAGGCGATCATAGACAAGGGAGCTGTGGTCGCCGAAGCACTTTCCACCGCGTGCAAGAAAGCAAGCAAAATATACGAGGTAACTTCATGATGGTTGTACATAGAATTCCCCACACTTGTGCAACATATATCACGTGCTTAAACGCAGGTATTCCTAGAAAGCAAAGCAACTTCCGCGTTTTTGTTTAAAACAAAATATCCCACAATGACATTGGGAAAGAATACTCCTGTTTACCCACGAGATATTATAAATCTAACATACTACTCCTTTCAGCAGTTATAACGTCTTTACCTTGTCCCAAATTGAACTGAGTTTTTACTTGGTTGTTTTCGTGTTTCCTATTTTTTTCCCTTCCCGGCAATTCCAGATTTTCACCACAAAATATAACTTTCTTTAAACCGCATCGACCTTAACCAAAATTTTTTGTATGGCTGTGTTCAAAAAGTATTGATTCTACGGTATGAAAGAGTTGTGGACCTATTCTTATAGGTGGATATAAATTGAACAACCAAATTTTACAGGATCTTCCGTCGATGCTGGGTAAGGGGGATGCTGTATCGGATTTGGGCAGTGAAGGCTCACTTGCTAATGGCTCAAAGAAACCTTCCAAATCCAACCTCCGGAAAAAGCTCTCGGTTAGCGGGGATTCGGAGCGTCGGGCCCGGCGAAATGTGGACGAGAACTTTCGATGGAATTACAGCGTCGTTAAAGGAGCGAATGAGAGCTTGAACGAAAGCCGACGTTCGGCAGAGACGCTACTGGCCGATTTGTGGAGCGCCGCTGTGCAGTACGGAGTGGCAAACAAAGAACAAGAGCCGACAAGTGCTGCCACCACACCAGAGGCACCATCCAACGGTGTCGAGAGCAACCGCAACGGCAACAATAACTCGCCGACCATAAAAACCACCGATCCCAACGGAACTCGTCCCCCATTGATCCGCAAAACCCATTCCGTCCCCGACGAGTTCTCGTATCCTGTTACCTTACTCTGACGTCACACTATGACGATGGCAATCGTGATGACGTCACTATCCGACCCTGGATATATAAGGTGCCCGCCCCATTCTAGCATCGACGGTACGCACGCTGTGACGTGATCTGTGACGTCATCTACCTCGTTGGTCGTTACGTCATCAGAAGTGCCTATGAGGTCATGGCCGCGCACGACCGGTTGGAGGCAGTAGAGCGCAATGAGCACTTCCAAGATTTTAAATCATCGTTTTAGCTGAAGACCAGTGTTTTATCATACGACGTGTTATATTCTAAATATTTATCACTTTTTAGTATCAACTTGACCATGCAGTTTCTCTGTAACCCGTGCACACCACTTAAAGGTGTACAAACTATAGCGAAATACGTTTTGTTTCGTCGACTCTTTAATTCCTTTAGTTTTCTAAATAATTTAATTCCGATGAACTATATGCAAAACGGCTCCGACTGGACAGGTATTCTGGGAGGTGCTTATTTTTCCTAATTTCACTTCTCTCCGTGTAGAAATCTCACTTCCAACTCACTGCGACGCGCTGGTGTGATTTATGAAGCGATCAAATCAAAGCTTTTT